>JAODAL010005426.1:0-143713 GCA_025379985.1 Phyllomedusa bahiana | reverse complement strand
TGGTCTGATGGAAACCTGGCTTTCACCCTCCGAAACAGCCTCCCCTGCCGCACTCTCTTTTGGCGGCCTCCAACTTACCCATACCCCTCGCCCTGGTAACAAGCATAGCGGAGGTGTCGGCCACCACCTGTTCCTTTGTCCCCTCTCCACCTCTACCTTTCCTCACACTCTCCTCCTTTGAGGTGCACTCTGTCCGCATCTATACCCCCTGCAACCTCCAAGTGGCTGTTGTCTACTGACTGCCAGGCCCTGCCACTGCCTTCTTTGACCACTTTGCTTTTTGGCTTGTCCATTTTCTCTCCACTGATATCCCCACAATCATCATGGTAGACTTTAACATCCCAATAGACACCCCCCCCTCTGCTTTCAGCAAACTCCTTTCACTCTGCTCTTCCTTCAACTTCTCACAGTGGACCTCTGGAGCCACCCACAAAGACAGACACACACTGGACCTCATTTTCACCCGCCTCTGCCCTCTATCTGACTTCTCGAACTCCTCCCACCCCATATCAGACCACAATCTGCTTACTTTTTCCACCGTCTCTGCTCCATCTGTCCCACATCTAGTACCCCCCGCAGAAACCTACAAAACATTAACCCTTGCAATCTCTCCGACTCTCTTGCACCCCTCTCTACCATATCCTCACTTAATGACCCCGACGTAGCTACCGCTTTCTACAATCACCACCGCCCTTGACTCAGTCCTCTCACACACAACAGAACCCGCAAAATCAACAGACAACCCTGGCACACACACTCCACTAAACAGCTAAGGTGAGCTTCCAGAATTACTGAACACTGCTGGAAGAAAACCCGCTCCACCAATGACTTTGCCTCATACAATCACTCCACACATTTAAATCTACACTCTAGCCAAACAGGATTATTTCACCAGTCTCATATCATCTCTGTCTCACAACCCCAGACAACTATTCAACACCTTCAACTCTCTCCTCCGTCCACCAGCACCACCTCCCCCATCTCTCCTTTCTGCAGATGACTTTGCCATTCACTTCCTGCACAAGATCAACCTCATTAGAGAAAGCTTCAGCCCACAGTACCCAGCGCCCTCCTCTATATCTGCACAATGCTCTTCCCCCTTAACTCGCTTCCCCACTGATAACCTTTCCTCTCTACTGTCCAAATCCAACCTCACTACCTGCAATCTTGACCCACTGCCATCCCACCTCATCCCTGACCTTAGTGCTGCCATCATCCCAGTCCTTACCCACCTATCACTAACCTCTGGCATCTTCCCTTCTTCATTTAAACATGCTACTATCAAACCCATCCTTAAAAAATAATCCCTTGACCCCTCCTCTCTGTCCAACTATCGTCTCATCTCGCTGCTCCCTTTTGCCTCCAAACTCCTCGAGCAGCATGTCTATCTTGAACTGTCCCCCCACATCTCCTCCAACTCTCTTCTTGATCCACTACAATCTGGTTTCCGACCCCACCACTCCACCGAAACCGCCCTAACCAAGGTCACCAATGACCTAGCAACTGCTAAAGCCTCATGCCATTACTCTGTCCTTCTCCTTCTAGACCTGTCCCGCGTAGACTACTGCAACATCCTTCTCTGTGGCCTCCCATCTAACACTCTTGCTCCCCTTCAAACCATCTTCAACTCTGCTGCCCGTATTATCCACCTCTCTCCTCGCTACTCCTCCGCTTCTTCCCTCTGCCAGTCTCTTCACTGGCTACCCATTGCCCTGCGAATTCATTTCAAGTTACTAACCATGACTTACAAGGCTCTCCATAACCTCTCCCCTCCATACATCTCCGCCTTAATCTCCAGATATCTCCCCTCACGTAATCTCCGTTCCTCACAGGACCTTCTTCTCTGCTCTCCTATCAGCTCTTCACACAACCGTCTCCAAGACTTCTCCCATACTTTCCCCATACTCTGGAACTCACTGCCCCAACAAACCATACTCTCTTCCACTTTCACCAGATTTAAAAGCAACCTGAAAACCCATCTCTTCAGGAGCGTATAATCAACAATAACACTGCAGCCGCTGTGCTACCGCACAAATATGTCTGCCCCTCACCGTCTGTCTCTTTCTTCCTCCATTGTAGATTGTAAGCCCTTGCAGGCAGGGTCCTCTCTCTTTCTGTGCCAATTGTAAGTCATTCATTGTTATCATTGTACTTATTTGACATATGTTATGTATGTAACCCCCTTCATTGTACAGCTCCATGGAATCAATGGCGCTTTAAAATAAATAAAAATAATAATTAATAAATGTGGTGTAAAGAATGCAATTAAATCATTAACAAGGTACTGAAAGAAAACTCAGATTGGGCCAGATAAAACATATTTCACTTTAGTTTGGAAAATGCCTATTTTATTGTCCAATTAAGCACTTTTACCTTTTGCATCCCCATTTTCTCACAGTGTAAGTTCACGAGCAGAGCTGTCACATATTATTTCCACTATTGACTGCTTTGTTACTGTGATGTCCAAGTTTGTCTATACCTGTACCTTCATATTCTGCTGCAGAATATGTTGGCTCGATATAAATAAAGATGATTATTATACACAGCACATCTTATTCTTGCTTTCTTTGTGAGCACTTTTGACTCGTTTCCATCTTTTTTACTCCAATCCAGTTAATAAATTTTGCATTGCACTTAAAAGTCATTGATTCTGTGGAGGATTATGAATTGTGGAGGGTTTCCTGTAGGGACTACAAACTTCTCTTGGCAGCCTTTCGTTTTCACAAAGCAGACAGGCATTTTATTACGCCATCACATCATAGCCTGAGGTGGTGGTGAGTGAGCAATTCCTCCTCAGGGGATTTTCGAGTCACCAACTTTAACAGCACTTTTAGATTTATCGAAATATAGCGTTTTAAAGGCACTGTACATTTCTATTATCCACTCCAGGTTCGTAAGGTAAGATATAAAGTTATATTCTAAGTTAGGGTGTAATGAAAATAATAATTAAAAAAAACAAATGTAGAATCCAAATTGGGATTGTCCTCTAGTGTAAACTACTGCGCATTATTTAGGTTTCTCTTCCCTGCTATACCAGCTACTGGGTAAGAAACCAGTAATGTCAGCCATTATTATTGGCCTAAAGAAACGTTGTTCAGCAATAGATGGTATAAAAACATGATTAGCAGTGGAAGCAATGCAAGCGCTTTTTTTTTGTTTTTTTTGCAGTGCTGAAACAATTGTTTTTAGGTTCTACTGACTGTAACATGGAGGGTAAGACTTTCTTTGTTGCCCATAGCAACCAATAAGCGTTCCCCTTATATTTCATCTAGTGCAGGGGTCCCCAACTCGTCCTCAAGGCCCACCAACAGGTCACGTTTTCTGACTTTCCTTAGCATTGCACAGGTGATTTAATTATTATCAGTGCATTCTGTGGGAGATCCTGAAAACATGACCTGTTGGTGGGTCTTGAGGACTGGAGTTGGGGAACACTAATCTAGTGCCCTTAAAGAATGAAACAGGAGCTCTAATTGGTTGCTATGGGAAACAAAGAAAGTCTTAGACCAAGACAGTTTTCATACATGTCCCCCGGAGTGTTTTCTTCTTCCTATACACCAAAATCTGATCTTACTATATGTTTATGAAATGCTCTGCAATTTTAAGTAGAAAAGGTTTGTAAATTCAACATCAAACTCTTCTGTTAAATTAAAACATTTTCACGGAATAGAGACCAAGGTCATTCAGAGCTTGCTATGACCTATATGCGCTGTATCCAGCTAAACCATTTCTAAGCTGTATAGAGATCGCTAAGATAGGTATTCAGTTTAGCTGAAGACTTACCCAGTTAAACAAAAGGAATTTTTCATGGCTATTGAAGAAGGAACTTGCTTGACCCAAGATGCCTTTATGTAAAGTGTTGGGCAGGTATATGGCCTACACATATAGTTTAAATAAAAAGTAAGTGAAACCTTTGGCATGACCTGGATTTCTGCAGATTACCAATTATGGTGACTGTTCTGTAGGTCACAATTATAGAAAAACACAATTTAACAAGACAAATAGTCATGAACAGTACAACTGTTTGTATGCTTTTATTAGACAAATTGAGGTAAAGTAAGTGAACCTATAACTAGCAAGTTAATGTAATACCTATAAATTCTACATACACTCCTTATAAAACATTAGGGATATTTGGCTTTTGGTTGAAATTTCAGGATGAACATAAAATTTATTGAATTTTTTTTCTAAATGAACTCAACTTTAGACTACACATGTCCAACAGTTCAATGTTTCAGTACTTTTTCCACAACTTGCTAATCTCTAACAAGGAGCTCAATGGCAAAATTCACAACAAGTGTTTGATCCCTGAATCGCCCAATACATTTAGGGAATGTATTTATAAGCAGGTTGCTACAGAGAGACTGGAAGAGTCACAGAAAAGCAAAGAAGTGGACATCCTTTGGCTACATCACACACATGCCCGCTTCATTGTAAACAATGCCCTGTGGAACCAGATAATGAATGCCACACAACTCCCCAAGTGTTATGTCAAACCATTCATAATTGTTTACATCAGCGTGGTCTGTGTGAGATGTTTATGAATAATCTGATGTGACAATTGGGGCCACATGTATGAAAACTGTCTTGGTCTAAGACTTTCCTTGCTGCCCACAGCAACCAATCAGAGCACCACTTTCATTTCCTCTAGTGCTCTCTAAAAATGAAACGGGCTCTCTGATTGGTTGCTATGGGCAACAAAGTCTTAGACCAAGACAGTTTTCATACATATCCCCCTTGGTTGCCTCTTACCTCCCTTTAAATGTGCCTGGAGTTGTGTGGCATTCATCATCCGGTTCCGCAGGGTATTGTTTACAATGAACCGGTCATCAGTGTGTGATGTAGCCAAAGGACGTCCACTTCTTTGGCTTTCTGTGACTCTTCCAGTCTCTCTGTTGCAAACTACTGGTGACACTCTAAGCTCAGTGGCCACTTCTGTCTGAAAGCATCCTGCTTGAAGCTTCGCAATGGTGAGGTCATATTGATCAATTGTAAGATGTTGTCTCATGATGTCAAAATGTGGACAGCATGATGAGGAGGACTGTTTAAATCTCAATCCAAATTGATCCCCTAAATTAATTGGGCAATTCAGGAATCAAAGACCTGTTGTGAATTTTGCTTTTAAGCTCCTTGTCAGAGATCAGCAAGTTGTGCAGTAAGTAATGAAACGTTGAACAGCTGGACACATGCACTCTAAAGTTAAGAGATGGCCTCAGTTCATTTAAAAACAATTTCAAGAAATTTTATGCTCACAATAAAATTTCAACCAAAAGCCAAATATCTCTTTAACTCTAACTTTTTGTGAGTAGTGTATACCTACAAACAAGATTTGCATAATGTTGTGAAATTCTGAACAATTCCTATTTGTGAAGGTGTTTTAATTAGTAGTTTTGGCATGCCCTCTTCATGTTCATATCATAGCATCTCAAGAAGATTAAGAGCAGGACTCTGACTTGGCCGTTTCAAAACAGAAGTCATCTTTTCTAGCATGTATATTTTGTGTCATTGTTTTGTTCCATCATGTAACCTCTTCACCATTTAAGGTCATGGACAACTGCTCTTTAATTCTCTTTTTAAAGGTTTTGATACACCATTGATTTGCTCTATCAATGATCACACAGTGTTCAGGCCCTGTCTCATCTGAACTTCTCAACTTAGAATACATCTTGCACTAAACTCACGGTAAAATAGAGTATAGGTGCCAGCTGAAGGCCATAAATTCCTTAAAACAAATATAGAAAACATTCCAATGAAACTTCCACTACTCAAGATGCTTTATTAACGCAACCTTCACACAACCAGTACTTTATTCGATCTCAGGCATGCATGCTTACTTCACAAAAGTGATCGTAATCCCACTTCAGAACATCTCGGTTCTATGTCCCCTCTCAATCAATATGTTAACACACAACTTGAAATTCCATCGAAAGCCTTCTTTCCCATATGAGCTGTATAAAGCCCTTCAAGTATAAAACATGATTATTCCTACATAAAATATATATTTATTTTTGGACAGTGACAGCTTCCTTTGTGGTGTTCTTCCATGATCGCAATTCTCGTTCAGTGCTTTTCTTGGTGGACACATGAACAGGTTTTGAAAGTCTGTAGTCTAATGTAGGTCTTTTGCTATTACCATTGGGTCCTCCCTCACTTTTTTAAAGTATTGCCCATCGGGTTCCTAGAGTAATTTTAATAGGATGCCTACTTGTCCTGAATTTTTGTAAACAGTTAGTACAGCTATAGATTAATGAGCACCCAGGTCTTTAGAAAGGAATTTCTAGCCCTCTCAAAAGTCATGCCATAGAGACAAATGAAGCCAGAGGTCTTGTGAAAGTGGTTTGCATCAGGAATCAACATTTTCTCCAGGAGAGCAGATCTGTCAATAACCAAGCTTTTTGTGGCTCAATTTAATGGACAAAGCACCCATGAAACCCAAACTTTCAATAACATTTGCTTAGTTAAACCACCTTTTACCAATTAGCTCTTGACACAAGTTATCAACACAAAGGTTTTTTTTTCCTCCCTGCCCTGTGGATGTTTACTCAATAAAATACATGAACACCACAACTTTTGTATTATTAGTTTAGCTAGTGTTCATCTACAATTGTTACTAATATAATCCGAACAAGATTTATTAGTACTCAGTGTAGAAATCTGGGTAATTCCAAACCGTTCACTTATTTTTACTTACAACTGTATCTCTGTTATGCCCATGTTTTTTGCAAGACACTTGCAGCAGTCTGATAACGGCATTCATATACGACAAGCGATGTTACTAGTGTAGATGCTACTTTAACATTTAAAGGATGTAAGACTCTTTATTGGGTACTGAAATGTACAATCAGATGCTGGTTGTAGTCTAACATCACATATAGCAGTTTACATTCCTAATGTAGATACAATGAAAAGGTGCTTTTTGGATTAGCTACCAGATGGAGATGTGATATTCCGGTAACATTTTAATACATGATAAACATATTAAAACTTTACATAGTAATCATGTCAACGTGTACGTCATTGACACACAATTAATTACATTTGGTCACAGAAAAAAAAAATCAGTGACATAAATAAAATTTTCTATATTCTTTACAAAATCATGTATCTTCAGTCATTCATTAACTGGTACATGTAAGGCACATTAGAATGTATATTTATATAAAATAATTTCAGAATATTAAAACAAAATAAAAAAAAAACATTTCACTTTGTGCTTCCTATTGGCAGCGTTCGGAACTCCATTAAAAGCTGGGTCGCAACACATTGCATTGCATGATCCCTCATGGCACTTTGTGGAGAATGGAAAGATCGACACCGATTCACATTACTTGTCCAGTTGTAGAAACAGAAAATTTTGGAAACGCATAGGATTAACGATGTCCTAATATGTTGAAATGATTGCTTGGCATATGTATTGCTTTACTATAACTGACATTACAAATTTAGTATGTTTGCATAATGAATTTCAAAATGTCAACGCCATAGTCAGCATTGTGTAATTACATTGGCTATAAAAAAAAAATGTCCAACATCGAACACAGGTTTCATTTGAGGCATAATTTACAGTAAAAACATCTTTCTTCTTTTCATATTGTGCAAGACAAATGGGTCTAATTGAAAAGAAGGCAAAAAGGGCATCTTAAAAATATAACACTCTGTTCCTCGGGAAGCAAAAAAGTCTTCATTTCCACACTTCTTTCTTTTCTACCATCACAATCAAAGGTCAGTGACTTTATTCTCTAATGCAGCTGCTATTTGCTGTAACCGGATCGCTAACTGCATGCGCTGTGCACTGGGATCCTCTTCTAGAGCATTTATTATCTAGATCACATAGAAACCAATGTTTAGATGGATTCAATTAACTTTATTCACCCAGAAGTATTAAATGTATAGTACTTTGCTTTCATTGCTTGCCACAATTTCACTTCTAGCGTGCACATAATTCCTGAGCAACTCAGAGTTCTACACATTATATTTGTGTCATCAAACATGGGTACCTCTGAACCTAAATATTCACATAGTAGAACCATTTCATTACTATTGTTTCATGAAAGAGGGGGGGATATTATTAGTCCGCTTTTACAAAAAGTAAAAAAACAAATAAAAATAGAAAGCCCAAAAGACAGATACAACAATCTTAAAACTATGGAGACTTGAGTGCTGGTCCACTATAGGTGACCCAGTAACGGCTCCACAAAATTTTTAGAAAACATGAGAATGAAAAGGAAAACTCAAGAACTACTTACTGCTGATTTTTGCTCTTTAGGTTGGTAATGTCATATTACATAATGTGTCTTGTTTCATCAAAAGGAAAGTCTCCTCTATTACATTTACATGCATTTTACTGTATATGTTAAGTAAATAATGAACAAACAATACAGAATAATTCAATACATTAACGGAGTATTGTTATCCGGTGGATTATCTTTAAATATATAGGCAAAAGGCCAATAAACATTCTTATCAACCACTTTTCTCCCTTGATTCTGCTTTAGGCTATGTCTACACGGCAGTGGACAAAAAATTACCTGAAAACCAAATCCTGAAAACGTTCATAAAACTGAGATTTTTGTGCACTGCCTGTCAAAAGCTGCTGAAAAAAACCTCAGCTTTTTTGCGCGTTTTGCTTGTTTTTTGGCGCTTTTTTTTGTAGAGATGCACAGAAATAGATTTGCTATGTATTTCTGCAAAAAACGCCCGCCGCTTTACATAGACTAATATAGTACATTTTTTGCCCCGCTCTGTTGTTTTTTGCAACATTTCAAAAAACGACCAGCAAATAAACGAGACAAAAAAAAAAAAAAAAAAAGACGTTCTGTGTAGACAACAGGATGTTTTCACTATAGAAGTCTATGGGAGCTCTTTTAAGTTGTATTTTTCAGCGTTTTTATAAAATGAAAAACGCTGAAAAAAAACTGGATGTTTTTCTGTGAAGTGGAGACACAGCCTTATTTCAGAAACACAGCAGGTTATCTAGGCTACTTGTTTGCAGATGGTTTCTTACTGATCACCTCTGTGCAGGAGGGAGATGGGTGGCTGGATTTCTCCTCTCTATCTCACAAATGAGGTCTTTCAGAACGTCTTATTTACCACATCAATTTACAATGTACACATGTAAAAAACATTAGTATATTGACAGTACTCCTTTCTGTGCAAAAGTAAGACAATTTATTGGACAGATCCAGTGTCACTTTCCAAAAGGTATATACAGCAGTTAACATTGTGCGTGAAGAACAGAAAACCAAATAATGATACAGTTTGTGGGACTTTTTGGCCAGGTAACGGCTTTCCTAAAGTTGTATCTAATATAGGAGCCAGCGGACCCAACACAGGTGTGGCAAGTGCAACATACTGTAAGTGCTTGCGCTGCACTTCTGCTGGGCACTTACAGTTGTGTTCAAAACAATAGCAGTGAGTTCAAAAACCTGAGCTAAGCACAAAATCTTTATAATAGATTTTATTTCCATGCACTGGAAACATTGCACACAGTTTTCTAAATCAGAAGCTGATGAGAAATGTATATAATTGTTAACTACTTTACAAAAATACAAAAAAAAAAGAAACATTGGGCTGTTCCAAAAAATAGCAGTGTCTGCATTTGTCTTTACAAACTCAAGATATGTAACCGAATATTTAGTTGTATAACCACAGTTTTTTTTAGAACCGCTTCACATCTATGTTGCAAAGAGTCAACCAACTTCTGGCACCTGTGACCAGTTATTCCAGCCCAAGATACTTTGAGTACATCCCACAATGTATATGCATTTGTTGGCTTTGCCTCAGACACAGCATTTTTGATGTCACCCCACAAGTGTTCTATCGGATTAAGGTCCAGGGATTGGGCTGGCCACTCCATAACCTCAATTTTGTTGGAACCTAGACTTTGCTAATTTACAGGGTTGTTGTCTTGTTGAAACACCCATTTCAAGGGCATTTCCTTCTCAGCGAGGCAACATGACATCTTCAAGTATTTTGATATATGCAAACTGGTCCATGATCCCTGGTATGCGGTAAATAGGCCTGGCACCATAGTAAGAGAAACATGCCCACATCATGATGCTTGCACCACCATGCTTCACTGTCTTCAGATTCTTACTGTGGCTTGAATTCAGAGTTTGGGTTCGTCTGATGAACTGTCTGCAGCCCTTGGACCCAAAAAAAACAATTCTACTTTCAGTCCACAAAATGTCTCTCCATTTCTCTTTTGGCCAGTTGATGTGTTCTTTGGCAAATTGTATCCGCTTCCGCACAGGTCTTTTTTGTAACAGTGGGACTTTGTGGGGACTTCTCGCTAATAGATTAGCTTCACACGGGAGTCTTCTAATGGTTACAGTACTCACAGGTAACTGGAGACTGTCTCTGATCACCCTGGAGCGGATCATGGGCTGAGCCTTTGCCATTCTGGCTATTGTTCGATCCAGTCGAATGGTTTTCTTCTGTTTTCTTCCACGTCTCCCTGGTTTTACTTTCTATTTTGAAGCATTGGGGTTCATTTTAGCTTAACAGCCGATCATTGTCTGCATTTCTTTGTAAGTTTTACCCTCTCCAATAAACTTTTCAATCAACGTGTGCTGTTCTTCTGAACAAGGTCTTGTACGACCCATATTTCTCAGGCTTTCAAGGAGAAATGCAAGTACAACGTGTGCCGTCTTCCCCATAAATAAGGGCCCCCTGATTCACACCTGTTTCTTCACAGAATGATTGATCTCACTCATTGAACTCCACACTGCTATTATTTTGAACACATCACATTTTAAATAATTATTCAAATACACAGACTCAAAAAACATGCAGACCATGAATGCTGAGTCTGTTGGTTTTCTAAGAATCTACTGCACTAACTGGTAAATGGTTTCACATGTGGTAATATAATTTATAACAAAAACCGTGATTAATCTGGTTAGTCATATTGAACTGCTATTATTCTGAACACAAGTGTACTTCTATACCACATAAGACCTGAGGAAGGCCAATGCCTGACTGAAAAGTCCCACGGACGTTCTTTATGCACAACATTAACTGCTGTACATACCTTCTCAAGAGTTTTGTCTTTTACTGTGATACTGGATATAGAGTTTGGATGTTCGGGATTGTAGACCATTCTAATGAGCATGCTATATTCATAATCAAGGTATACTGTTCCTGTACTTTTCACTTGCAATAGACACTGGAGACAATAGCAATGCTGTAAATTATATCACTAAATGACAAAAAGTGAGAAGAACTGCTTGTTGTTAACCACAAACCTGAGAATCAGAACTAAGGGCGGAAGGGTACAGGGCTGACATTCTGCCATGAGCAGTCTGCCTGGCAGCCTGATCAATATGTATATAGCAATGAGCAGGAGAAAAGGTATTGCTTCCTCAAGAAAGCTTTTAACAATCACTGCAAGTAAATGAGTGGTCAACAAAACGCGACATTGAGGTCAGTGTAGTTACATGGAGCCTCACACCATTGCAATGCTGCTATGAGGTCAGTGTAGTTACATGGAGCCTCACACCATTGCAATGCTGCTATGAGGTCAGTGTAGTTACATGGAGCCTCACACCATTGCAATGCTGCTATGAGTAGTTTTATCAGCAGCACTGGAACTGCGCACATTTGGGTCAGTGACATAACGATGTCCCCGCAATGCTGCTGGCCTGAACAATCAATCATAAGAACTTGTAATGCCAAGGGAGCACAGGAGGTGAAGCAGGAAGTAGCAGGACGGCTATGGAGGAGGAGGCGAGTGAAATCCCGAGATTGGAAATCCCTTTTAAATATTAAAACCTGGAAAACCTTGGTCTGTCTACCTAAAAGGGAATGTATCTCCTATATTTTTTTTACTGAAGCAAAGAAAAAAAAGAATTTAAAAAAATCTACAGCCAGGAAACAAAATCATTGTGGGTCAGTCATATTGGTTAAGCTGTTTTTAAAAGCGTTAAGAGACATGATAATAATAATCTTTATATAGCGGCAACATATTCCGCAGCACTTTACAATGTAGAGGGTACAAGCACAGACAAAAAGACAGACATTACACAATGAAAGCTACTTACAGATGAGACACAAGGTGTGAGGGCCCTGCTCTCAAGAGCTTACAATCTATAAGGGTGTATGGGGGGAGATGAAGGATGAGAAGTGCTCAGTTTACAATGTTCCAGCCATGTTACATAAATAGGAGGTGGTTTACCTAAAAACTGGGTGAACCTGCCATCCAGACAGTACATCTATATACAGCTAAGCGTGTGTGAATGCCCAAGTGTAGGGAGTGACAGAAGCGTGTGTGATAGCAGGTGGGGGTTAGCAATTAGGGATCTTGGTAGGCCTGCCTAAGATGTATTCTCAGGGCTCTCTTAAAACTATAAAGGTTATGATTGTGCCCGATGGTATGTGGTAGGATGTTCCAGAGAACTGGTGCATAATGTGTGAAATCTTGGATCCCTGCAAGGGATGTTTGTATGACTGAGAAATTTAGTATAAGATCATCAGAAGATAGGAAAGCTGGTATGGCCTTAGACAGATATGAAGGAGCTGAGGTAGGGGGGGGGCGGTTGCAGTGCTGTGGAGAGCTTTATGGGTAAGAGTGATGAGTTTATGTTAGATCCTGTACTGAATGGGCAACCAGGGCAGTGACTGACACAGGGTAGAGGCATCAGTATAGCGGCTAGAAAGAAAGATGAGCCTGGCTGCTGCATTCAGAAAAGACTGGAGAGGGGAGACCGGTAAGCAAGGAGTTACAGTAATCAAGACGAGAAAGTATAAGAGTAACAATGAGAGATTAAGTTGTTTCCACAGTGAGAAAAGGACAAATTCAAGAACATCTCCAGAGCTGCAGGTGACAGGAGCAAGCAAGGGATTGGATATAGAGAGTGAAGGACCCCAAGACAGCCGGCCTGCTGTCTAGGAGTTATGGTGGTACCACACACAGAAACAGAAATAGCAGGGTAGGGTTGGTTAGTAGATGGTGGGATGACTAGAAGTTCAGTTTTAGTGAGGTTTAGTTAAAGATAGAGAGAGGACATGATGTCAGAGATAGCGGATAGACAGTCACTGGTGTTTTGTAGCAGGGCAAGAGTGATGTCACGGGAAGAGGTGTATAGTTGAGTGTCATCAGCATAGAGATGGTACTGAAAACCAAATCTGCTGATGATTTGCCCAATGGGGGGCTGTGCAGATTGAAAAGTGGAGAGGACCAAAAAACAATCCTTGAGGAACCCTAACAACAAGAGGGAGAGGAAAAAGAAGTAGACCCTGCAAATGAGACACTGAAGGAGCGGTCAGAGAGGTAGGATGAGAACCAAGAGAGTGCGGTGTCCTGGAGGCCAATGGTGCTGAGCATGCTGAGGAGAAGATGGTGATCAACAGTGTCAAATGCTGCAGAGATCCAGAAGAAGCAACAACGAGTAGTTGCCCTGAGATTTAGCTATCAGGAGATCATTAGAGACTTTAGCTAGAGAAGTTTCTGTGAAGTGTAAAGGATCGAGAAGAGAGTTAGCAGAGAGATAGCGGATTAGGTTAGAGTAGACCAAGCATTCCAGGAGTTTAGAGATGAATGGCAGGTTAGAGACTGGTTGGTAATTAGCAGGAAGGGTCCAGAGTGGGCTTTTTTAGTAAAGGAGTTATAGCAGCGTGTTTAAACAAAGACGGAAAGATCCCAGTGGAGAGAGAGAGGTTTAATATTGCAGTAAGGTGAGAGAGGACAGATGGAGAAATGGACTGGACAAGGTGGGAGGGAATGGGGTCACTAGAGCATTTGGTGGGGTGAGCAGACCAAAGAAGCCTGGATTATTCTTCCTCTGTCGTTGGGTCAAGAGCAGAGAGCAGGCTAGAGGACGTGCGGGGAGGGACAGGATGGGTGTTACTTGAGGATAGCGATACAATGTTTTGCCGGATATTGTCGATTTTGTCTTTGAAGGGAGTGGCCAGGTCTTCAGCACAGAGGTCAGTGACCGGGGGCCTGAGCTTTAGGCCTGAGGAGTGGAAAGTGTCAAGTAGTCGTTTTGGATTGTTGTGTAATAAGGAAGGTGAAATATTCTTGTTTGGTACAATGCAGGGCAGTGTGATAAGTCCTGAGAATGAATTTGTAGGGGGAAAAAAATCTGGGGGTTGCTTTGACTTTCCCCACAGACGTCCAACCTGGAACATCGCTGCAGAAAGCTTTTCTGGGCTGTGCCAAGGCTGCCGGCGTCTGATCTATGGTGGGGATTTGAGGGGTCCATATGTCCAGGGTTGTTGATAGAGTTTAATTGTATTGTTTGACAGCCAGGTCTGGACAAGAGACTGCGGACAGTGAGGACTGTAGGATGTCTGTGAGTTCCTGAGTGTTAATGAAGCGGATATTTCAGAATGTGTGATGTCCAGAGAAAGCTGAGAATTAATGATAATGAAGGAGATGAGGTTATGATCAGAAAGCGCATAAAGAGAATTAGTGAGGTTACAAATGAACATGATTTACAGAAGCCATTTGGATTGTAGGAACCTGGAGTCTATAATCCATTGTGTAGGGAGGGGGAGAAGATAAAAATCGTGACATGTTGAATTTTGTGTTCTCTCTATATATAGGTATCACCTCTCATTGTAATCGTTCCTGTGATTATAAGGAGACTGCTAAAAAGTGATCTCTACAGTATAGAAGGGATTGTTAAGCATAGTAGACAGAGTGAAAACCACAGGATTTTAGGATTTCAAAAAATAAAACTAATATATATATAAAAAAGTAAAAAAAACAATGTTTAACATAAAGACTCTATTTAAATAATTGCTCTTATTCTGATGACCACATACATACCTCATCATAATATTTCTTTGTATACTGATAGAGCTGGTGTAGTGCTACAAGTGTGTTTAGTGATTCTGTATGTGCCTGTGGAGAAAAGACCAGACTATAAATACAGAAGGAAAAAAAAATGATTAATACATTTATAAAAAAAAAACTCAGTAAAAATGAAGAAATCCCCCCTTTTTAAATAAAAATATTTTTTATGAAAATCTTTTAAAACCCATTAATTTTTGGGGGTTCAATTCACGAAAATTAAAACCTTATTTTTTTTTTTTTTTTTTTTTAAAATATGGGGATTAATTTTGGCATCAGAATAAAAAGGGTATTTGCATGGAGGGAAGGTGGTTGTTGCCGCAGAGAGGTCTAGTGGTACCCCGGGGCAAAACGTTTGGGGGAATTTTTACCGCGCGTTTCAGCTTTTTGTTTTAACCCTTTTAATAGAGGTCCCGCAAAGCAACTTCGTGGGGTCCTGTGACAGGACCACAGAGGACAGAACTGTAGAATAGTGCAGAGACCTTCTGTGTCACATTACATGTGCTAGCCTTTCTTTTACCAGTACAGATAGGGGAAATTAGCACCATGGAATGCCACAATGGTACTGCAGCAAAATGTGCAGGCGATGGCAGCTTCCTACAGCAACTGCAGCTAACAGCTTGGACTTCAGCAGCCTTACTATATGAAAATCTATTGTACTAGCTGGACAAACTCTTTAAGTATGTGTTTACACTTTATTTTATTGCCAGGTACCTGTCAGGATACAGTGAAAAAAAAAGGTATGCCAATGTACATCGCAGTGGACCTATACAAAGCAGTAGGGCAAATAGTGATTTTAATAATAACCTTTATATAGCGCCAACATATTCTGCAGTACTTGACAATTAGGATTTTAGGCTTTGTTTTCTCTATTTCCTGGTGGTTTACACTTTATATGCCAAACATAAAAGCATGGTAGACCACATATAGCATTTACCGCCTGGAAATAGAGCAAACAGTCAAAAAAGAGACTACATTTGCGATGGTTCGGCAGCAGGAGAAATACATTGGGATTCCTTCTTTACATTATTTTGATGGACACTTGCAATAGAAGACAAAATGCACATTAAGAAAGGTAAGTCAGAACGAACCACCTATAACACTCGTGCCACCGTGACTGTATAATACTGACTTAGTACAGAAAGGTAAGTGACTTGTTAAAACCTATCAGGACTTAAACATACCCTTGAAATTTCTGCGAGATGTGTATTCATGTCCTGGTCACTAACTTGTACCATCTGACGGATTCCTTTGTAATAGCTGAAGATTTGAGGTAGAAAAAAAAAGAAACAGTTGTTTAGATACAGTAAAAATAAAACACCTGCAAAACGCCACAGACTTCGAAAACAGGAGTTCTACTGAACTTACAGACAATCTCCAGGCAAGAAAAGCACAGCTATGACTTCCAAAAAGGTTTTGGCTGTGGTGTAAGTCATTAAACAATGCCCAATTGCTTAAACAGCCCACCTGCCCACCCCTGGGCGATACCTTAATTTTTAGGTTTTTACCGAGATGTGCTTTAAATGACAATGAATATTATAATATAAGGACTTACTCTTCCACCATTTTCTTGTAGGTTGAAATCTCCTTTGCATATAGCAACTTGTTGCTGGGGGATTCCTGCATCAAGAGCATAATCAGAGTATAAAAAACATGCAGGCTGCATATCAGACAGTTTATGTAATATAGCACACAACATACCATATCCACCCTCACTGTTGTAAAGACTACCTCACATTGCCAGGGTTATACTTTTTATTTTTAGTCTTCTAATGTTATTAAAATGTGTTATATTCTATTAAACATACCACTAATCTGATAAAACCCCTATCAAAATGTGGACAAGCTGTTTGCTTGGGTCCGGCTCCCAATAATCTGCTAATTTTCATAGGCATTTCCCCTGTATCAGCCTCTACAGTGAAACGCAGAAATTCATGGTGGCCATTTAGACAAATGGTTATCATTGTAATGCCAAATGGCTCTATGGTCCACCAGAATGGGAGTCACTCATACATGGCAGCTGCTCATTAGAGGGGCTCTTCAAGGGGATCCTACTTTATGATGTCTATAGTGCATATAGCTGTATTATACTTTATTAAATGACTTTTTAGATGTATGTTTTAAAAGGGTTTTCAAAAGGGTTGTCCACTTTCAAGCGGCTTGTGCTCCTTTTTGCCCAACCAGGCCATGTTTCAATATAATTTTTTCCAAGTGGACAACCCCTTCAGTATAATTTTTTGGTAATCCAAGCACACATTTCGAGTTAAAGGGATATTTCCATTTTTATTTCCTATTGATCTGCAAGCAGCTGACAGTATCGTCCCCCTAAACTATTCAAAAGACACTAAAATAGCGTCAAAAGACGATAAACTTAATCAGAATCCGACCACTATTCGGTCATTGTCGTGTGGCAGTACCCTAAGGGGTATTCTATTTCATTAATTAGCTTTAAACATGTAGCTACAGGTAAATAAAGACTATTACAAAATGCATTGCTGTTCTGATTTTTCTTCCTTTCACAGCTATAGCAGTTCTAATCTCCTGCTTATGTACAGAAGCTTCCCTCGATTACCAACCCTCTCTCTCTACTCTAGAGCCCTGTCCAAGAGGGTGACCTTACTCTGTGCTGTGTCTTATCAGCAGTACAGGAGCTTGTCTATCTTGAAGCTCTGAAGCCTTCTGCTTTTAAAACCCCTCCATTACCAATGGCCCTCTAACAGGCTCAACTAGGAATAGCAGAACTGATATACCAATTACTGCTGCAGAACCACTTATAGCCTTACCAGGAAGTCTGAAAATGGATGGGAAGAACAGGCTCTATGAAACAGCATGGTGAAAACACCACTAAGTACACAGAAAATGCAGATATTAGTATGTGCAGCATGTGTAAATGTAGCAGCCGTGAAAACCGGATAAAAACCCACTTGCAAAACATTCAGAATTTTGCTGCAGCTTTGTGAAAAAAATAAAGAAAACATACAGTGTGTGCACCTACTCGCATAGGTGTAAGCATTAAACTACTATGTCTTTATTAATGCTTACACATATTATGTATATGTGTGTATACTGAATATAAAAAAAGAAAAGATATACTTTTGGTATAATCAATTTTAGGAATGGAATGTTCTCCAAGCAAATCTTTTATGTGTGCAGCTCTGCACAATGCTTAGAGAAGCTGTCATCTACAGCGTGAACTTCATGGTCCTGTCAATGACGCTATAACACGCTTCAGTCATCCTAACAAAACAGCACACCAAATATGACATCTCTTTGCAGAGTCTCAGAAACTAGAGATGAGGCATGTGGATAATAGACATCAATGAGCCAATTCACTTACCCTGCTTAGCTTGTGCTCCGTCCTGCTGCAAGCATCCATAAAAGTCTGTGCAATGACTGACAAGGAAGCATCAACTACTTGATGTACATGAACATCAAAGATAAAGTGAGGATTCTTCAGTATATTAACCCAAAACCGTAGTGATAAACTGCAAGCAAGAATTCTAGAATTAGCAGCTGTCTGGAGCACTTTGGTGGAGAATAAAGTTTTTCAGTCTTACAAACACAGAAGACACATTTTTTAAAACAAAGCATTCCAGTTTTTGATAAAATGGGGCTCATATATCAGAATTGTCCCAGAAAAAAGTGTCCATGTTGTGTATGGGAAATGAAGTCTATGATTTATCATCAACTGTGGTTTTTAATAAACTCTGGTTTATTAAAAACTTGTTAAGAAACTGTGAAGGACAACTTTCTTTAAAGGAATGTTCCTACCATAGACTTTAATGGAGTATTGCTAGGACAAGCCATGAAAGTCCGATAGGTGCCGGTCCAACCTTTGGGACCCACAGTTTCCTCGATAATGTCCCCTTTGAAAGTTAGGAAGTAGAATGGACAGCCAGTCACACTTACCCATGACTGTTCTATAGGACTTAAGTACACAGCCGAAGTTGGTGCTTCGCTCTACTTGGAATTCCCATAGAAGAGAATGGAGAGTGGACCGCAAGCATGACTGGCTCTCCATTCTGATCCATAAGTTTTGGGGGCCTGTTCCTGGGATAGGTGCGGGTCCCAGACGTTGGACCCGCACCGATCAGACGTCGATGGCATATGTCATCAAAGTCTACAGTGGGAACATCCTGTTGAGGGTTTAGATGTGGACAGAACAAAATATGACTTGTTGGGGAAGGCAACTCTTTGCTCAGTGCAGGTCTAATCACGATAGCCCCATGGACATCAAAGCCTTTTATGCTGATGCAACTTGGTTAGCAGACGTGCAGTGACCATCTGTCTGCTTTGGGGTTGCATATGCAGTAGTTGTTTTAGACACACGTCTTACAGCCCCCTGGTTCATTTTGGTAGTGAGCTGCTCCACTGTAGTGTGTCGGTCAGCCCTTGTACACCTTCATATCTGACAATCACCTCTCACATAAATGGCACATGGTACTGTGCAATTTCCATATGGCTTATTCGTAATGATGCCATTTGTCCACTCACCATACACTTAACACTGCAGTATGTGAACAGTTCACAAACTGCACAGTTTCAGAAATTGGCCTGAAAGTCAATCATCATCCCTTTGTGCAACTCTCATAAATTGGCCCTTTTATCCATGACAGCAATGATGTCAACATGATGATATATGTACAGTCAATTATACTATATAGCCACCAAGCAAGCTCGCAACATGTGCCTTCTTTCATGAGCTATGTGCTGTTGCAATTAAGAAGTGGTCATTATAATGTGACTTGGCTGTATATATACCCCATGCTGAACTCCATAAAATTAATTGTATAATACAATTGTGCAGTAGCTGTGTTTTTTTCCCCCCTAAGTACATTTTTGGGGGTTTCCCAATGCATTGCCTGGGGTACATTAAATAGCACAAACCAACCCTTCATACGGCTATGTTTACAGAATAATAAAGAGTTATGGCCCTTGGAAAGTACGGCTTAAAAAAAAACAAAAAACAGCCCTCATTCGGCTATAACTAGGATGAATGGGTCTTTTCGAACATTAAACAAGACATATTTTAATTAACATCCCCATAGCTGCTGAAACATTTTATTCATTTAGTTAATTGTCATCCAATGACATTGTGTAGATCCAAATCATAATCCAAATCTATGTCCACTTTGTATCTGGCTGGAAACGTATACATGTGCAGACATGGATGTAGATGGTCCTGTGCATCTCTTAATCAGAACAGAGAGCACACTGCAGATCCTACACTACGTTTACTCTTATAGATTTACAGTTTTTTATACAAATAGCCCAATGTAATCTCACTGTGTCATGTAAAGTAAATCTCTGTGCAAAGTTTATTAATTATTAAAATAGAGCTGCCATGGTAAAGCAACACACCAGGGACATTATTTCTCTTTGGCCACTAAAATGGAAGTTTCTACCCTGTAAGTCACATAGGCAATAAAAATACTTCTGCATGTTACTGGGCTTTGTAGGCAGAGTTGCCAAAACCAAGCCACCTTCTTTGACATTACTCAGTGCTCTGAAACTACTAGCCAAAGCTGGACCACAAAGGGAAGACGAGTAGATGGTATTATTAGAAAAACAATGTTTATCCACTGGACAGATAAGATTGATGAAGACCTGTGTGCAAAGGATATATAAACGTTCTCGCTCATATTTGTGATAGTAGAAAGCTAAAAGATGTGTCATACGTCCATCAACAGTCCTAAACTGTGCCTTACATTGCAGCTTTTTTGGTATTATGTGGTAGCTTTATTTAGGCAAACACTGTGCCTACACATGTTACACATAATAGGGTCATGTAAACCCTTCCTAATAGTATTGAGCACTACTATAATAAAAGAACTGCCATACCTTAAAGTAAATTTGAAGTTCGGAGAGCAGACAGCTTGAGTTGGTGATCGCATGGTGAAGGACCCAAGCTTGAAAAATGAGGCAGTACACCCTCAAAACATTCCATGTTTGCTGCTTCTCCAACATGGTTGAAGGTGTTACACAGATATGGTCAAGGATTTCCAACTAGAACTTGCAATTTGATGTGTACATTTGCCAAACAGTTGGCAGTGCAGACTTCCTTTTAGTGAGGTGCAACACAGCTATATACTGGGACTAGTACCGATTGAATGAACAAAAGCTATTGTTTACTGGAGACCACCATTGACAACTGACTGCAACAAGATACTTGCTGTAAAGTCAGTTGCACAATTAGGCTGTGTTCACACGGCTTAAAATGGGACGTATTTCAGTCCGTAATTACGCGCCGGAGTGCGCAAATTACGGCTGGAATACGTCCCAGCCATTACGGTAATCCACAGTTCTCATAGAACTATGGACTACGTCTCCTCTCCATGCTCGGCGAATACGGCGAGGGGGGAGATAAGTGACATGTGAATTACCAGCGCCGTATACGCGCCGCTGGTAATGCAAGTCTATGGGCCGGCGAGGTGCCGCCCCCCCGCTTCCTCACCCAGCCACATGGCGTAATTGCGGGGCGTAATTACGCCCTGCAAATAAGCCGTGTGAACCTAGCCTTAACGTACAGTATTGATTCAATGCCACAAGCATTGAATCAAAGGACTAAGGTGTGTACTTCTATTTATTAATATTGTGTCTGTCACCAATTTCATAAAGTAAGTGTGAGTAATAATTATGTCCGTCTGTGATTCAATATGGTAGTGAAGGGATAGGACTTTTGTGACTGTTGTATAATCTGGTCCTACACAAAACATACTGGTCTTTTGGGGAACAATCCCCCTTCTTTTATTACTTTTTAGGTGTACATGTAGTATCAGTATTTACACTTAACGCATTGATTATATCAAATTAAAATTTTATACTGAATAAAAGAAAAAAAAAATATATCAACCAATGTTTTCATTGTGATGACATACCTGTTTGTTTTCCATATGTGAACTGTATCTTCATCTTTGATTTCATATTTCTCGGCTTGCTCGTCCAAAAAGTCAAAAAAATATTTAACAGCTGGCGGTACTACTTGATTGGAATTAAGGACACTATGAAAGAAGTTATCTACAAATTGCTGGAGCGTACCCTAGTTGAAAACAAAGAAACACAGTTAGCTACACACAAGCACATACTCTACTTCTCTCTTAGGACTTGTTCACACGGAGTTTACACTCTGTGTTACAAGCGCTTTTAGGATCCGTCTTGGGGTCCGCTCTGTAGGTCCCCAAGACGGATCTAAACAATTAGCAGTGAGATTCTCACTGCTGCCTATGACGAACACGCAGCGAACCCGGATTCTAAAAGCACATGTAACACGGAGTGTAAACTCTGTGTGAACAAGCACTTACAAAAAACAGCACATAATGCAACCTTACCTTAACAGACAGAAGCCTTGTCAGATAGATCTCAGTTATTGCCTTTGTTTGCTCCTTCCCCTTCATACTTCCTCTTTTAGATTTACCTTCATCCACTTCATCTGCTGGACGTACCAGATGCCATATTTTGTTTTCATCTTCCAGCAGTGCATGTCCTATGTAAGGGGAAAAACACAATGCAGTGGTATTTTAGGACAGAAATATAGTGCTGCTTCCTATAGTAACCAGTATAGAGTTTAGCCGACAATTTGAGTTCTGGTAAATGTGTGGACGGCAGCTTATTTGAATGCTGGATAACATGTGTGTTCTGCCTAAGCTTCAGAAAAGGGAGGCCATGAATCCCGCAGAGTCTTCCTCTGTAGAACAGGTCAGGTGCCTTTTTCCTTTTGGAGAAGTTTTGCACATGATCACATCCTGATGAGTACTCTTTTGTGTGGCTTGCTACAATTTTTTGGGGCACTTTGACACGTAAAGCACAATTGTTTAAATAGTAACAGATACACTAATTTTAGTCCTGTTTCTGAAATATGCATCTACATTTTACTTTTTGTGGAATTTACAGTTTATTAGTTGTATTTGCATCATGCTGTGAATTAGGAGCCCTCACTATTAAGGAGATGTAGGCTCCCCCTGCCCACATACTGATTGACAGCTTTACACCCATTACTGTGCCTCAATGGTTCATTTGCATTTTGTGGACCACATGGTGTGAGCAATACAATGACAGGACTACCTGGGGCTTCAGTGTGTGCACAGGTTGTCAAATTACAGCAGAGGTTCACCAAGGAATACACAGAAAAGAAATACACATTATGGATTAGGATCTGGAGCACTAGACGCTGCTTATAATAGTCAATAATAGTAAAAGCTGGTGACAGAGTGTCTTAAAACGGAAAGAGGTTATGTCGGTTAACAATGATCCACTGACAAAACACATAGATATAAATACTGCTGTACTAAGCAACACTTCACATAAGATTTTATAAGGCAACACTGAAAAGAATAAACCTACTTTCTCCTGGAAAGTCCTGGTGATTTTCTTCATGTTGCTGAGAAATTCCAATTCTTGATAAAATAAGTGTGGCATTATCTCTAACCTGCAAATGTAAGAACAATGTCTCAGGGTGCTACTAGTTGGAACAGGCTTGCATCATGAGCACACAATGACGGTAAAATAGAGCCATACAATCTCCGCTTTTTATAGTTCTGGGTTACGCACTTGAAATGCAATCAGCATTAATAGTAAAACTTGCTTACATTGTAATGCATTAGTGTATTAATTCGCTTCCATCTGCCTTCCTTCTGCGATGTTAAATCCAAGTCAGACAGTATCTGTGCAGTTGAGCCCGGTCTCCATTCTAAAACAACAAGCAGCAGAACACAGCTCAGAATTCGAAGGTGGGCATCAACAGAACAATCACAATTATATATTATAATACACAGTATAACATTTTTACAAGTCGTAATTTGCAAAATGATGTATGTGTTTTGACAAAATTAAGATTTGCAAATTTATTTATATGTTTTTAAAATGTAATCAGTGTAACAAACATCTTCGAGTTGTCTATTCCCCAGAGGATTGTAAACCTAATTGAGTATTTATCTGTTGTAAAATTATTGTGGAATCTATGTGGAAATCACAGGTACACTGTAGTGAGGACAACTATGGTAAAAAGGTAACCTTAAAGGGATTTTACCACCATAGACTTTGATGACATATCGCTAGGTTAGACCATCAAAGTCTGATAGGCACAGGTTCCACCTAAGGGACCTGCACCTATGTCGGGAACGGCCCCCCGAAAAGAAAAGAGCAGACTGGAGAGCTGGTTACGCTTGCACACGACTCTCCATTATCTTCTATGGGAATTCTGAACAGAGCCAAACACACTGCTCAACTGTACTCGGAACTCCCATCGAACGGATTGGAGAGTTGTGAGCCGGCGCAACCAGCTCTCCATTCTGCTCTGTAACTTTTGGGGGCCCGCTCCCGAAATTGGTGCAGGTCCCAGAGGTGGATTGTGTCTGTTTTGACCTTGTTTGTTCCAATCCATGAATCTAAACCCCAGAGCTATATAATCCTGTAGCTCACTGCGTACTATGCACTTACCTAATGCCAAACTGTCTGCTTTTGGTCTATGCGAATACGGAAGGTTTTTGTAAACCTGTTCAACTATTTTCTCCTTGACTTGTGTGATTGTATCACAGTTTAATACTTTCACTGGTACCGGCTCCAAACCTTCATCTTGTACAATGACGTTAACAGTCTGCAAATGAAATGAACAATATATGAATATTTTTATTTTTCTACCATGCTCTAAATTTCGGCAGTTTCATGTAACACCTGCTCATGAATAAGATTTGAGCATTAAATGCTCTAAAACTCCTGCATCTTACTGAATAAGGGACACAGCGCTGGAAACAGCAGGTCTGTCACTAGCCTGTGCTGTCCTCAGCAAGGGGGGCATAATCTATGTGACAGGTTCCCTTTAATTGTTCTGAACTTTGTTTAGAGACATATCTTCAAGTCATATAAATTTATTTTCGCTGTAGTGTTTTCTTCCATAATTGTGTCACTGACTGACTCCCACAAATTTAAATTTATATTCAACTCCGCACGACAATGAAATAATTGTTATGTACCACGTTAAGGCTGGGATCAGAATTTTCGATAGCTGTACACAGACCAAATCAGGCCCACATGTGGCCACCAATGGCGGCAAAAGTTTTCTGGCCAAACCGCTATATAATCAGCATATATACCCACCAGACCACTAAAAGGGTTGTCCAGTTAAATAAAATTCTAGCTAAACAGGAAAAAAGTAATACCTCCCTGCAGCCCTGAAGCTCCCTGGTATCCGCTTGTGTTTACCTCCAGGTCCTTGTCCCGACACAAAGGAGAAGCTCACGCTCCATTCACTCACAATGGGGCAAGAGTTGCTTCTGTGTGTTGGAAAGAGGGCCCACAAGAAAAAACAAGCAGACCCCTTGGAAATCCGGAGCTGTAGAGGAAGGGGACAAGTATCTTTTTTCAAAACATTTTTTCCCCACTCTGACCTAATTTAGTCTTAATAAACTGGACAACCCCTTTAGCCTCAAAATTATTGAAAAAAGAAAAAACACCAGTCTATTATTGTGGTGTTAAGTTTTCGATAAATCTTGCAGCAATCACAAGTGTTAACTAGGCAAACACTAGTTTGTAACATCGATTATACAAACTAGGGAATGTTTTAAAACATTCTTTGAAAGATTTAAAGCTATATCAGAAAAAATAGGAAGATTGCAAAACAAACAGCTAACAATTTTTTTATTTTTTTTTTTTGAGTATTTTATACATTTAGTATGAAATGTAAGAATTATTATTTATAACTTTTTTGGTGTATTTTGCACCAAAACACTGTTGTAGCCCTATTCTATATACGTATGAACAGTCGTACACCAAAACTAGGCACATCTGAAGGCGCCTAAAATATGCCAGCTATGCACCTAAGACATAATATGAAAGATATACCACACACCAGATTTATGACAGTTCCTACATTTGGGCACACTATACACTAATTTATGCACCTTAAAACTAGCGTGGTGGCACCTCTTTTCTGACATGTCGTCCTTAGAGTTGAAATGTTATTTCACTCCTCAATAGAAGTTTTCATCAACATTTGTAGAGCTACAGTTACTGCCATCTCAAGCGATTCTAAAAGCTTAGAGATCTGATTCTCCCTGGGGTTGTTATTCACAATGATTGCTTTGGTCAACAGTACAAACCCACTGTGCCGTCTGTGCAATTGTATCTATTAATTTACAAAAGAGGCCACTTACCAACTGTGTGTATTCGACATCATCCCCCAGTAATCCAGTATCATTCAGGGTGTATTTGGCTTTAATTTGCACAGCATCCACAGGGCCCTTCTCCACTTGGTGTTTGATTGCCTTGAAGAGTTTGTATAGATGCTCACCAGCTGTGTCCTGCATTTGAAATAAAAGGGAAAAACATGTCTGCTAAATAGATCTAGGAATAGGTTTTAATGGCGTTGTTAATCTCTCAAATCCCTAACCCCACTGGAAACTATTCTTTGTTCATGCATGAGCAGCGGCTGCTTTATGATAGCAAAAGCAGGAGCCAAGGCTTTAATATTGCCTCTAAACTGGCATGGGTAAGCAATGTAACAAAATACTAAAGAGCACCATGTTCTCCGGGCTGACGTATCCAAATACTCAACAAAATGACCTTCCATACTGGCCACATTTTGCAGTGACTATAGATCCATTACATACCTTTAGGTACTGATAAAAGCAAATAGAAATCCAGTTTGAAAGCATTCTCTCTACAACAGTTTCATATCTGAAAAGAATACAAAAGAATGTTCTACACCTATGTTTTCACAATATACAAATATATTGCATTTTGCAGAGAACTATACATTCAATAGAGATATTCATAAGAAAAGAATCACGTCAAAATGCCCATATGTAGACATAATGGTAAAAGAAATGTTGAGATCGTAAATGTTACTTAAACGGGTTTTGCTACGAAGTAAAATTGACGTGGGAAGCTTGTAATTTAAATAACAAACATTTTCACCATTCATCGTTATTAAAAATTCTTTACTATTTTTGTTTTAGCTGCTCCTTTAGTGATCCATTGTTTACAGCTCGTCTCCAGGGGATACAACCAGGGCTGAGAGCTTCTCAGCCCTGGTCACACATGCTCAGACATCACTTCTCCTCTCAGGCAGCTACTGAGTGTTCAAACCCCAGGTGCTGTCACTCTACTCCCTTCCTCTGTACTCCTTAGTAATTAGTCAAACCGTGCAAATAAATACAAAAGAAACATCAATGAGGTCTGTGCATTGATAAAGAGAAAAAAATCCATAGGTTTGGTTCCTGCAGGGATTTGAACCTAGGACTCTTGCGCTGTGAAGCAAAAATGTTACATCTGAGCTACAATGTAGCTACTTACAGTTCTACACATAAACAGATCTTTTTTTGACTAAAGAGAGGAAAGGCCTGGTGATGTCATCCTGCTGGGTCACATGATATGCAATTCAAACAAATCACACACACCCCCTTCTGAGCACACAGAGCTGAAAAGCTGGATACAGGAGGTATGAAATGAGATCGTGGCAAAACCCCTTTGAAGGAGTATAGAGATTATGAAATATTGGCATATTACTTAGTCTTAGGGGCCAAGTTGTCAGACCTACTTCCCTACTTTTTTTTTTTGTAACAGAGACACGACTACTTAAAAGACGGCCATTCACACTGGTCATATGGGGAATGACTGTGTTGCTGAAACAGTAATACACAATTTAGTGTATTCTTATATATCCCACATATAGCTCCTACTCCTAGCTAGCTGTGCCTGCGACAGGAACATTACCGATGGAGAGGTTTTGTAAAACAATGACGCTGTCCAAGCAGGATGGCTGGCTATAAATGTCATCTAGCAGAACTGTATTTGTAAGAGGAGGCTTCTAGTAAAAGAGAGTGATTCAGTAATATGGAATGTAATTACACATAAATGTTCTCTGCAGACCTGACAGGATGGTACAAGAATGCTTCCAGTTCAGTAACTCCAAGGGTTAACGTTTTTCAAAAACTACAAAATATGGTCAACTTTCTTTCAAGGGATGAGGGTGTGTTGTCGATGAACTAAAATGATCATTTGTTTTTACATGACAAGCATTACAGAATAAATAATCATTTCATCTCATAGGTAATTAAAGATGCAGCAATACTAATTGTTATTTTTTTTGTTAAATAACCTACTTTATTAAGTGGAAAAAGGCAATTTTGTTTAATTTCTCGAAAACTTTATTTTTAGCCAACTAGGGTACCGGAACATCTGATCTCCTGATTGCTTATGTAATACACTGCAGTGTACAATGCCTTTCAGCCTCTAACAAGTTTGGGCACAAAGCAGCATTTATGAGCACCTCACAATCACACTGTGGTCGAGAGCGAGTGTGATGAGGAATGAGCCAACTCTGCTTCTGTGTAAGCACAGCATCTAATAGTGGTTATCAGCTCACATGAAAACACACCATAAGTAACGTATGCAAAACATATTCACAGACTTCTATGGACATGAAGTATACCAAAAGAGTACTTCTAGTCAATGGGGGTATAGATAAATCTGGGGTAAATAGAGTCATAACTTGAATTAATCATTTACCAACTCTACTAACTTTCAATAATTCTTATCATTCCCTGCTCATACCTTCTCACTAGATGAACATGGCAGTCTACAGCTTCTATATAGCAAGAGAACAAACAATTCCTGCACAGTCGTCCATTTAAGGACTTTCAGGCTATGTTCACATGGCTTATTTCGGGGCGTATTTACGGAGGTATTTACGTCCGCAAATACGTCCCGAAATACGTTTCAAATACGTGTCAAAGTGTGGCACATATTTCGCGTCGTAAATACATTCCCCATTCTTTACTATGGGGATTTACGTTGCAAAACACGCCTCAATAAGTGACAGGGGACTGCAGTTTACGATCGTATTTACGGCCGTATGTACGCCCGCAAATACGTCGCGAAAATACGCCTCGTGTGAAGGACGAGGCGTATTTTACATTGGAATCAATGCTAATCTAATTGTTCATTATTTGAAACTTATTTCGGGACGTATTTGCGGACGTAAATACGTCCGTAAAAACGTCCCGAAATAAGCCGTGTGAACATAGCCTTAGTCATTTTTATTGGTAAACAATTCCAATTTTGGTTCACATGAATATTTCTGTACAATAGTTCTGTACAAAGCTAAACAGATACCATGGAAATATGCAAATATGGTTCATTACATTGATGCTATTCTGATGAAAAAGTCAAATCATTTCACTTATCAAAGCCTCTGATCTACACCGTAACACACAAATTCCATTTTCTTACCTTCTCAGCATCAGTTTTGGGTTCTTGGCCACATACTGCTCCATCAATTCCACAAATAAGGTTCTCATGATATCGGTATAGTACTCTAGCTTCCCATGCAAGGCAACAGTAAGCAGGGAGGCAAAATAAAGCTTCTCCCTGGCAGAGAAGTCCTTTTGACTTTCCAGAGTGTGAATAAACTGAAACAGAATATACCTTATGAATATAATAAAATTATATTTAATGCTATTTTCTAAGATTACAGCTGCTATTTGTTACTGTTCTCAGGCCCCGGGGTTAAAGGTTGTTACCATAAGCCACAGGTGTCAAACTGCCGGCCCTCCAGCTGTTGGGAAACTACAACTCCCATCATGCATTGTATAATCTATAACAGTGGGCATGGTGGGAGTTGTAGTTTCCCAACAGCTGGAGGGCCGGCAGTTTGACGCCCCTGCCATAAGCTATCAATAGTGTCTTGTAATTATGAAAAACATAAATGCAGCCCCAAACAAAACAATGTAATCTGTAAAGTGCAATACTAATGAAAGCAGTATACCTGGCATTTATAATCACTATACAAAAACGAGTGTGACATTTTATTATGCATTAAAATTTTAATAAATGTATTTTAAAGCCAAAAGATATCATCGAGTACAGTGGTTTAGTCAAAGAGTAAATGTGAAGATTCTCAAAACCATCCTATAATTTGAAGCAGAAAAGCACAAATCATCTACATTCTAAAATAATAGGAGGACATGCATGTTCAGCTGTTACAAAAGATTTGCTGTAAGCACTTTATGGAGTGTTAGACTGGCTATTGATCTTCACAAGCAGAACAAGTAACAAAAAATTACTACATAGTGGTATATAGGACTGTTCAAGGGATACCAAATATTTTAGTTTAAATGGAACCTGTCACATTAAACACGCTATCTGATGTGCTGGTAGCATGTTATAGAGCAGAAAGTCAAGCAGATTGATATATTGTTCTGTAATGAAAAATTCAGTAGAACATGTATATTATTCATTAAAATCCCTCATTCTCGGTTAAAGATTCTAGTGGGAGGTCCTAACAGTAATTGACAGTCACCTCTGTATGCACACTCATGCAAGGAAGGCTGTCAATCACAGATGAGACCACCTACTGGACTCCTTAACATACTCTATAACATACTACCAGTCGATCAGATAGCATTTTCATGTGACAGGTTCCCTTTAAGGTGATGATGAAAATCTGGTTGTGAATTTAGATGCTTTGCAGTAATAGAAGCAATCTGAAGGCCTTAGACTTGTAATCACTATATGCTTGGTCAGAATGTACTAGGATTGTAGCGTATCTGAAAATAATGTATAAAAGCATGACTGAAAGAATAAGAGTAGTATTTGAACAGGGAGCATTAGAAAAGCAGGAAACACTGAAGCAAACTGTAATGCACTTACGATTGTGAGGAATGATTTGCTGTTCAATAGGTTTGAAAACTGATTCAGTGCCTGCTCTACAGTTTGTCTTCTTGCTTCTGGAATATCAAGTTTGCCAGTAATCATTACATCTTTTTCCCCATCTTTAGATGGCCAAAAGAATACTCTGTCAGTGTACATTTTGTAATCCAAAACTGGAATTCCAGTTTCATTCAGGTCACTTGTTTGATCTTCCATCTCTATCATTAGATCTAAAATATACATATAAAAAAAAAACTACATAAAGACACCAAGACATAGTTTATTGCTATGAAAATATGTTTGCAAAGAAGTAAAAGGAAGAGTGGCAATTGAACAGAGAAAAATGGAAATGACTCGTACTCAGGGGTATTAGAATAGAGATGGATAGAAAGAAAATTAGGATACTTTGTGAAAATAGAACTACTCATACAAACACCAATGCAGTTACAATAGTAGCACAACACATATTGCTTTATTTATTTTAAAATCTTTATTTTAGAGGAAATAGTGTCTTTTCTACAACAAAATGGTATTCGTTTACCTGTAAATTCCTTCTTGCAGCGATCTCGGACACTTTCTTCTAATCCCTCTAGTTGCAGTTTTACTTTTTCATACTCGCGCTCTGCCTGCCGACTCTTTCTCCTTTGAATATAATAAACATCATAATATCAGGAACATAATAAAAAAAAAAAACGGGCACACCACTGCATTTTACTACCATTATTGAGGCTCTGAAATGACAGATGATTTTGAATTGAAATTCAGGCTTAGCCTTTTTGTTTGTCAGACTCGTTATTTTCTTTTTCACATTTTCAGTTCTAAATCAGCAATATTTTTATACCAATATTTCATTTGATTCTTTAGCAAAGAAGTGTATTTAAAGTACTAGAATATAGCTCAATAAAGCTAGTTTCGCACATATGATAGGAGTATTTTTGAACTTTTTTTTTTTTTATAGATGCCCATTTCCTTTTAGTTTGGGTAACGCAGATTATACTTGTATAAAAGTTACATGTAATTTGAGCATCATAAACTAGGGTGATCACCGTAGTGAAGCTGGATATAGAATTAAAACACATTCTGGTTAAACGGGCTGTTTGGTTTATATAAAAATTAGGTTATTTGCTACTGTCATCAAAACCACAAGACCCAAATATCAATGTAACCAAAACACCAAATATCAATGTAACCAAAACACCACCAAATATCAATGTAACCAAAACACCACCAAATATCAATGTAACCAAAACAACACCAAATATCAATGTAACCAATAACCTACTGGTGGCCAATAAAATTAGAAAATCTATACTTCGTCCTCCACTCCTCTGTTCCAGCACTGGCGTTCCCTGGTCTTCTGTTACCTTCTGAACAGGACATCAACACTGCAGTCGCTGACTGGGTGCAGTGGTCATGTGCTAGTCCCTTACATTACCACTTAGACAAGTATACCTATGAACAGTGATGGAAATAAAGGCACGTGACCATTGCAGACAATCAATGGCTGCAGTGATAACCATCTGTTTGAAGGAAGGCTGAAGGGAAGCAAAATACTGGGGAGAGCAAGAGCGGAAGAGATTTTTTTTCCCATTTTATTGGCCAACCAAAATCAGATTATTTAATCTTTATATGAACCAGACAACCAATTTAATATATCCATACTTGTATTAAGACAATACTACATACCGATAAAAGTAAACGGCAGTGACAATTATTAAGATCATTGGTATGAGGACTACTGGAATAATTATATTTAAAGGAATCGCTGGGGACTGTCCATATTCTACTTTGCCCAATATCCACTCTCTGTTTCCAAATCGAACCTAAGCAGAGGGGAAGAAAATTAAAGACATAAAAAAACAGAATAACCAACAACAAAATGTGTCTCTATATAAAAACCAAACCACGCAAGTATGGGTAGCTACATAGCAATATAAGTTGCAGAAAAAAGAAAACAGATACGATTGCTATACCATAAACTCTGGCAAGTTGTCTGTGGTGTCTCTCTTATGGCGCTTCCTGGGTGGAGGTTGCTCCTCAGGTGGTACACAATACAAGTCTGTTGCAGTTAAAGTATTTATCTTGCAAATGCCTTCACCGACAAACGCTTTGGCCTCTTCTATGGTCATGGCTGCATTAAGTTTATTGCCCTAATAATGAGAAGATCAAAAGAGTAAACAAATGCATAAACTGAAATACTTTCCTTATACGTGATCCATTAAACATATTTAGTCGTCTTTTTTGGTCTGTTTTATCAATTGCAGACATAATGAATAGTTAATAAGTATGAACTAGAATCGGGCAAGGTGGGTGGAAAAATCGGGCTATTGACAAATGTGGTGTAAAATAAGCCTTTTAAACCTTAGAGCACCAGCCTGAAAAGGCCTTAATGACCAGCTAACTTTTTTTTTTTTTTTACTTTTTGCCTCCTTGCACTTTTTGGCCTTGTAAAGTTTATTATTCATCTCAATTGTATCCACAAGTAGATTATGTCAGATTATAACACTTGAGAACAAAAAAAAATATGTTTTTTTTGGTGCCTAGAAATTTTGACCTTATTGTAGGTATTTGACTACACCATCCCATCCATTTTGTTCTAGCAGCTCCAGTTTATGAGATGTTGATGATTCTACATTGTTTTTGTGATTAATTTGTTTCTAAATATGTAATGCAGATGAATAGAATTGAATTTGCTCATACATATTCATGTTTTTGTGTTCTTTAAATGTTCTAAAATGTATTTGTTTCACATGAATTTCCAACATTTCTTTAGTACAATATTGAGTGATCACTACTTTCAGCAGCATATACTTGGTAAGTTCGCAATGCTGGATCTTCAAAACTAGAGCTGATAGGGAAAAACAGGTGTCATTTTCAGTATCAGCGCCCCAAGCATACTCAAAAACGGTTCCAACTTTTAAGGCACCAGTGTTCCCCAGTGTAATGCATCACAAAACAAGTGGCAAAGAACAAAACAACACACAAGAGGACTTTGCAAGAATCAAAGTGGCTTCCAGCAGAAAAGATGCTAAGTAATGTATGCACACAGGCCCACCGCACACACAAACACCAATTGCCATCAGAGTGATCAGCTTACTTACTTTGGCATTAATGAGGTTGTTCACTTGTTTTTTGATACCATCTGTGAAGTTATCAAAAGTAGGATCATGGAGATAATTGAAAGAGAGTTCAGTTGTCTGCAGAGGTGTCATAAACCCATCCATTTTAATCACTATGATAACCTCAGAGTTCAGGTAATTTTCCGGTACTTGAGGAGAGGAGAATATTATTACTGTGTCATTGACTTTTTCAAGGATGTCTTGCTTTTCTATCTGTAAAGAATGAAGAAAGAAAACCGCTGACCTCTCAAATAACATGCTATGGAGAACTGTGCTGAAATGGGAACTTTTACACAATACATTTACTGACAGTTAATAGAGCTGGGGAAAAAGGAGACCATTATACTGAAATGAGAAAACAAGTCCAAAAGTTATCATAAAGCTCTGGGCATTAGCAAAATAACCCATATTTAACCATATAACCATATTGTGAGTACACAGAAAAAGCAACATGTATAACAGTCTTACTGCATAAACTCATTATAATCGTTTTATTTTATACATTCTACACAATCAAAGTCTTAAGCAATGTTTCTTTCAATGTGTGCAAGTGTTATTAATTAATAAGTGGCAAGTATTTGTTTCCAGGGCAGAGGAAACCCCCCTGTTTTTTAAGGGGAAAAGGAAAAGAAAAAATTTTTTTGGCTGACATTTATCCTTTAGAATTGTATGCATTACAATGTTTTGTATATTATTATTATAATACACAAATAACCTCAGTTATGATATAAATAAGTGTACATGCCGTTTTAGGATACTCTATCATGTGTTTATACATAAGGAGTAGCGCAATTACTGGCCAGTGTATGACATTTCTCTATAATCTTCAGGTGTCCCTTAGCTGGTAGGTGGAGACTAGCTGCTATCATTACGTGGAAATCCCTAAAGAAGCATTTATGCTATCTATCATACATGAAAAAACTTTGAGACTCTCGGTTCACATATTTTGATCAAAAGATGTTTAAGCTGCCAACGACTTTCAACGTGATCTCAAAATCGGGCAGTCCTATCCTATCTTTACCTCTCAATCGAGCCAATCAGGCCTCCCACCGGGTCAACCGACCTCCGTTTTTTCAGAGATGTTTTTGTGTGCAGAAACATACGTTATACTTGGTGTACATTGATTTTAACCTATATGGGAAGGAAGGGGATGCTTCCATTTTGGGTTTCTGTCCCCGCCCACTCTCACAGGCTGTCATAAGAAGGGCAGCTTTGCAGGTTGGGTGTTTTTTATTTTTTCTCTCTGAATAATGGAGGTCGGTTGACCCGGTGAGAGGCCTGATTGGCTCTATTGAGAGGTAAAGATAGGATAGGACTGCCCGATTTTGAGATGACGTTGAAAGTCGTGGGCAGCTTAAACATCTTTTGATCAAAATATGTGAACCGAGAGTCTCAAAGTTTTTTCATGTATGATAGCTGCTATCATGTCTCCTATGCACTGTATGCAAAGAAACAATCAAATGAGATGCTGCTCCCCTTTATCTTTACAGACACATTCCAAAGCAGCAGCATGGAGAACATTATGGAACAGCGCTGAGAAGTTTCAACTGCGAATTAAGCGCTGGGTTAAAATCTAATAAACTTTATTCACAAAATAAAATGTTAAACAGATTTTGCATGTATTCCGCACTACAGTAGAATCTGCATTCCAATTAATTCTAGTGGAAGCCCAGGAAAAAAAAAAAAAAATAGGCGAGATGTTTCTGTGTGGGAACCATGTTTGGTAGACAGAATGCGGATCAGTATCATTAAATGGGACTAATCCACTAAAATCTGCTGCATATACAATGAAAATCCATGTCAGAAATATGCTCTGGTTTATGCCTAAAATGCAACAGATTTTACAGACAGAAAATCCATTGTGTGCAGGAGGCCTTCCTAAAGTTGACCCTGTGCATCTCTCTTTACCTCTGTCACTCTTTAGCCCTCACCTTTCTGTATACCTCTATGGAAAGCATGCAGCTTAATACCCAAGTCATCTGACTGTTCATCTTGTATGCAAAGGGTTAATTTCAGTAGATTTTTAGATTAAATGATTGGTTTAGAAGGAACGAGGAATAGGAAAGAAGCAGGACAAGTGAAGAAAGAAGCATTTATATCCAGTAAGATATATTACAAGCTTACTTCTATTCATCTGTTCCGTTGATCTATGCACAACTGGTTTAAGAGTTAGAAGCCATTTAAATACTTACTACATGAAAATCAGACTCATCCAGTTCTTTTTTCTCCCCTCTTGATTGCAATGCGGCTATCATGCTGAAATTCTGCACAAGATGAAATCCAATCCCAGAAATAGTGATGTTTCTTCCTCCACTAAAACAATTAAAAAGATACATCATCCCTGTTATCTACAGTCACAAATTCATCATTTAGAAGAACAGCCATTCTAAGATAAGCAGGTACTGCTATTGTCCATATTAAATCAGTGGTTTCAAATGTATGAGCTCTAACTAATTTAGTGGTATCGTGTGGTGCACGACAAGTAAAAACTGCAAGTATGTACAAATTGGAAAAAAAAACACCTCAATATCAAAGCTTCCCTGCTATCAGGTAGAGTGTGCATTACATAACAGCACATTGTTGAAAGGCTTCTCTATGACGACTTCGGTTCTAGGCATTCCTGAGCCCCAGGGAGGCATTGCTGCAATTAAGAGAATCCTTTGCCCTAGGCAGTTGGTTCCCCAAATGGGGAGGTTTATACGGCATGTAAAAAGACCCCTATAATGTAATTAAAAATGCGTCTCTCTCCTTTTTTGCAATGTTCTTCCAGGTAGGAATCATCATATGATTATCTTTTGAATAAAATTTCCTGTTAGCAGAGGAGGGAAGAAAGCTGTAATAATAAAAAGCAACATAACAGCTCGATTTCCAGTCCAGTACAAACAGGAAGCTGCACCAATGACTCCTTTGTAGGTAAACGATTTAGCTGGTTTCAAAGTCCACTAGAATAAATTAAGTTGTTGTTTTTTTGGACACCTTCATTTTTCAATAGCAGTGTTACACAATTCTCTCACTGAATGTAATGCTATGGGAAAGCACCCACGTCAGAAGTATAACACTAGGCACTGAAAGGGCCACAAAACCACTGGATAAACAGGGAAGCTCAATTGCTACCAAGCCACAGTAAATAGTGGAGATGTGGCTATCAAATATTTTTTTAAGTACCCTCTTTATTTCTATTGAATACATTTTGAGGAATTGACCGCCAGCAGCGAAAGAAAGGTAGGGTGGGGGTTCATGGTTGCACGATGATATAAACTGATCACTCCTCTTGAGGAGGTTTGCAGCAGTGTGATACGGTAAAGTCATTGCACCAGACAGTGCAGGCTACAGCAGTAGGAATTGGATCAGGTATTTATTTTTTGTAGACAACAACGGGGAATTATGACAAAATTCTTGTTCTTGTGTATTCTTGTTTATGGTAAAACACAAAGGGGTCACTATCCCTATGTAGGAGACAGGGCACTATCACTGTGTATGTGGGAACACTATCCCTGTATACAAGAGACCCACTTTCTTTGTGACATACAAAAGGCACTATTTTGAAAAATTTGTTTGACACAATTTTGGGGGTTATATACGATTATGTGAAGACCAGGGACAGCAGCAAGTACACTACTAGGGAAGCAGCAGGATGGAACCGTTATACTATTCCTAACACAGCATTTTTTTTTTCCTTCTCACCATAGTTTTATATTTCTATTGACTTGTGTTTTTCATGACAAGTTGTTTTTTTATGACACTGAAAAACAAAAATTCTCTGTGAGTTGTATTTGGGTAAAAAGCGCTACTGCACAACTTTTAGTCTCTGTTTTAATAAAGTTGTATGTGTCGTAAAAGACATTATTTGATTTTGCAGGAGAAAACAATGTTAAATACCTGGCAAAACTGCGATCAGGATTAAATTGGGAAATAATGGGATTGCTTCTGTATGTAAACTTTCCAGCTTCTTTCACAGTGTTAGTACCATAGAATAACTTCACTTTGACATTTACTTCTTTCTTTGCTTGACTTGTTATGCAGATTATTTCTTCACCAAATGAAATGCTATGGAAAAAAAACACATCATGTCAGAGGGTAGTGCTAATTAGGTAATGCTCTTCAATAAAATGACTGGTGAATAAGCACTTGACAATAAATATGAGAATCCTTCACGCCTCATGTTTTCCACCAGCAAAACAGACAAACAAAATGGTAGTTAATATGTCCTCGAGGTAAGGAGGGATAATTACTGGCAAAATAATAAACCCATAATCTTCCACAAAAATTGGGCAATGTTAGAGCCCTCTAGGGTCATGTTCATAAAACAGAGTTTTAATGCTCATTCTGCGTTGAAATATACATGAAAACTGCATGTAATATGTATTCTACTGTTTCCAATGGGAATACAGGCCATTTACTATGGCCTGTATTCAAGTGACAGGCTAGTGACATGGGGCTAGTCTGCTTCCAAAGCCATAACGGAAATCTGAATTCTAATTAAAAATTCTAAGGAAAATAATCGAACAGATTTTTTGTTCTTTAAATAAGTATCATGATAAACAAATAGATGAATGTAAAGCTGAACAAAGAGAACAGATATTTGTTAGACAAACTATTAGTTTTGCGTTTTATGGTTCCCCTTTTTTATTTTTTTTTTGTGCTAGTTCAGTTTTAGGCAGACAATAGGATATGCAGCTAAATATTCAAGCTTTTGTATTTGCTGTAAAAATCTTTTCTCGTCCGAATGACTGGGGAAACAGCATTTTGGGTATAGGCCCTTGCCCTAGGAAGCGGACACTAGGTGGAAACCAAATGCTTTGGCTCCGCCAAAGCAGGCTACATCCCTCAAACTGATGCCAGGCTACTCAGTTGGTACAAAAGCCGTAGTAGAAAGCAAAAACTACAGACTGGTTCCAAGGAGAGAACACCAAAAGTGAGAATCTGAAATAAACAAGACAAAAAGTAGGGGGAAGGAGGATCTGTGTCCCCCCCAATGAATCAGACGAGAAAAGGATTTTACAGTAAGTACAAAAATCCAAATTTATCGTTGTTATTATTGGGGAACACAGCACCTTGGGATATCCAAAAGCAGTCCCATTGGGCGGGGTAATAAAAAAAAAAATCTGAAATAATTTTTTTTTTACAGCAGTGCAAGTCAGTTAGCACACTGCTGCCTGAAGTACCTTACAGCATCAGTTATATCAGCTAGGTATGGATTTAGTAGCATTTAGTATGAACTGAGGCCCAGGTCGCAACTTTGCAGACCTGTGAAGCATGATGCCGTACCGCCCATGAGGCACCGACCGCTCAAGTAGATTGAGCGGTGACCTGAAATGAAAGAGGTTCCCTTCTAGACCAGTAGACTTCCAAAACTGCAGACCGGATCCAGCTGGCAATGGTGACCCTAGAGGCCGCAATGCCTATATGCAGGCCCTCTGGAACAACAAACAGGAAGTGGGAACACCTCTAATATTTAGTGGTAGTGAGTTAGATTGGGACAACCCTGACAACATGTAAACTATACACTGACTGTTCTTGAGGGCAGAACTATGTCCTCATTAAGGTGGAACCACCTTAAGGAGAAGTTAAGGCATGGAACATAGGACAATCCTGTCTTCATAAATAACCAAAAAGGGGGATCTGCAAGAAAGACCCGCTAATTCTTAAGCTAGGCGGATGAATATAATGGCCACAAAGAAGGCAACCTTCCGAGAAAACAAATGGAGGGAAACTTCCCGCAACGGTTCAAAAGGAGAATCCTGCATGGCCTTCAAAACAAGATTTAAGTCAGATGGGACAGACCCCCCTTGCAAAAAAGTTTTGACCTGAGGATGGTAGGCCAAAGTCCCTGCTCAGGACTTGACTGAAGGAATGATAGTACCCAATGGATGAAAACCCTGCTGCTTGCACCAGGCAAGAAAGGGACTAACAGGTATCAAAATAAATATGGGCAAATTTAGCTTTTGTGCCCGAATCATGGTCCAAATGACTGAATCTAAAAAAAGTGAGATTTTAGAATTGTGGTTTCAAATGCAGATGAGGTAAAGTGAGGCGGACCAGATATACTTGAGACAGTAGGTCCGCGTGCAGAGGGAGAGGCCATGGGACATATGTCAATGGGGCAATGAGATCTGCATACAAATCCCTGCAAGGTCAATTTGGGACCATGAGAATGGCAGTGCAAACTGACTCCATGACAAAACCAGCACATCCATGGCGAGAGTCTGAGGATCTTGGGAACTGAAAATATAATTCGGGAGCTGATGGTTGAGGCAGGATGCAAACAGATCAACGTTTGGAGTACCCCACCACCGGCAAAGACGTTGAACCATCTCTGGCAAAAGAGACCACTCCCATGGATCCACCAATGTTCAGCTGAGGAGATCGGTGGTCCAGTTCTCCACCCCTGGAATGAAAACCACGGACAGGGAAGGAACAGAGCGTTTCATCTAGTGAAGAATCCTGCAGGCCCCCATGAAGGCCGCATAGCTCCGGGTATCTCCCGGATGATTAAGGTAAGCTACGGCAGTGGTGTTGCCGTATTGAATCCTGACCCTAGAGAAGAAGGGAGCAGTGAGAGAGAGCCAGAGAAATGGCCCTGAGTTCCAGAACATTGATCTGAAGATGAAATTCCCTGGTAGATCATAGACCTTGCATTGTCCGGGAACCGAAAACTCCCCAGCCAGAGGAGCTGCCATCCATGGAAATGATCAGCCACTGTGGAGGAAGAAAGGACTTTACCTGGAAATAGTGCAGGAGAAACCAGCCAGCCACCAACTGAGGTCAACACGAGCCTGAATTGGGAGCAGGATTCCTGGTCTAGAGAAAATAGAGAGCTGCCCCAGCGAGCTAGAATGGCCCACTGGAAGAGGCCACAATTAATCTGTGTGAACGGCATGGCCTTGAAAGCCGCAACCATCCTGCCCAGGACGCGCATAAAAGTTCAAAGGATATAGGGGAGTGTTTTTGGACAAGAGAAATGCCTGACCGTAAGCGTTGAACCTTTGCTGGCTGAAGATATACTCTGGCTGAACATGTGTCGAGAATCATGCCCAGGAACTTCATCTGCTGGGATGGGATCAGATAGGATTTCTTGTAGTTGACAATCCACCCGAAGCGTATTAAGGCATTCCAGGTGATTCTGATGCGGTCCAGATTGGTGCTCCGCAACGGGGCCGTCTAGATAAGGGATAATGACAATCATCGAAAGTGTGTCAGGACTTTGGTGAAGACTCTTGGCACTGTAGCCAGTCCACATGGCAAAACCACAAACTATAAATGCAGTGAATCCACTGCAAAATGAAGAAAACCCTGGAAAGGAACGTGCAGGTAAGCGTCCTTGATATCTATGGAGGCAAGAAATTCACCTTGCTTCAGAGCTGTAATTATTGTAATTATTGACCTGAGACACTCGATGCAGAATCTGGGCACCCGCACATAATGGTTGAGCTCCTTGAGATCCAGAACTGGCCTGACCAAACTTTTTTGGCGACAGTAAAAAGTTGAAATAGATACCTCGAAAGTACTCGGGTTTGGGAAGGTGCATAATCACCACCTAAAAGAAAAGGACATGGATTGCCTGAAAAAAAGCTGCTGCCTGGACAGGAGAGGCATGCAGAGGAAAAAAAAAAATCACACTGGAAGAATGTACAAAAAACAATCCGGTATCCTGATGAGATGACTTGTGGGGGCATCCCTGACCACTTAGCCACTAATTCCTCAGGAAAAGGAAAAAGGGTATTAAGCTGCCTGGTAGAAAATAAACGCCTGTCAGTATGTTACCATTCCCTGGAAACAAGTTCCTCAAACTCAGTGTGAGTAAGGAGCATCAAATGCTTAAAGGGGTTTTGCCACGATCTAATGTTGACGTGGGATCCTCCAAAATGGGTATTTAATCACTTTTCTAAATATATGTGATTATAAAAAGTGTAGCCTGTGAAAGCTACAACCTGACTAAGATGCCCTTAGTTTCCTGACTGTTTAGATTAGCTACGACCAGGAGCTGACGGGAGCTGATCAGGCAGCGCTTGAGTTGTTTGCACTTTTTATCTGATGGCAGGGCACATGAACGAGCTTTGAAGGTAGTGGGAGAAAAGAGCCTGTGTCTTTTGTATAGAGAATCCACTGGTTGTACTGTAATTATCTGAGTAAACATGCAGACGCTCCCTGCTCAGCTCCACCCCCTCCCTCACAGCAGCAGTCCATGAAAGAACAAAAGAACGCTGCCTGCTTGGAACTTATCTTCTCTCCTGACCAGATAAGCAGATGAGAGAGAAACAAAACCAGTAGAGCTTGAACACAATACAGTTATCCTCTGTGGATTAGCCAAACAATGTTTACTCAACTACAGAGACTGAGTATCAGCCTCGGGAGCCTGCATTGGAGGTGGAGCGATGACATCACAGAGGAGGTACTTGTTTTTTTAAACACAGAAACACAACGCCCCTTTTCTCAAGACTTTAGATCAGAGTATCAGGCTGTTAGATGAGAAAATCACTTCTTGGCAAAACCCCTTTAATATGAAGGGAGTCTCTGATAGGCCCACATAAGGGCTTGAACAGCGGCTGCCATTCCATCATCCCTGTCTGGCTCTGAGTCAGGTGGTCTTCAGAAGAGTCTGTATCATCGAGTGGAACCTCTATATCTGCCATCAATCTGTCCAGAGAGATCAGGCGACACAGAGGATGAGGGAACTCTAGTCCTCTTATGCAAACTATCCCTCCAGAATGCGCCGAGCACAGAGCCCTGGGAGGTGCCAGGCTGGCAGCAAACAAAGACGGCATGGCCGTAACCATAGCCTGGGATAACCTGGAAAGTTCCCCCACCGCTAGTGAGAGGGACCAAGCCCATTCCTGGGCTGCCGACTCCTGACAGGGAGGCAAAGGCCTATTCCAAGGTGCCGTGTCCCCAAATTATATTGATGAGAACTAGCTAAATACAGATTATGACAAAGCCTGTATAGCAACACTGAGGCTAGATGGCTCAGTACAGACTGTGTGCACTGTTGTTCAGGCTCCATGAAGAGGGCTCTGCTAAGGGTAAAGAGAAAGAATGTATACAATGTATATTAATATAAACTCTTTCTGAACCAGTTACATTTCTTTATTATTTCTCAGTTTTCGGATTCCAGTTTATATGGCGTTCTGTGTCTTAAATAAAAAAATAATTGAATTACAAAACTTCTGGATTATGGCCTACTGGATTAAGCAAAGTAAATGTAATAAATGATCATATTCAAGTTATGAAGAGGTATTTTCTTTCATGTAAATAAATATGACAGTGGTATGTTCTCTTACATATTGGGGAACAGAGGAAATAAAATACCTTGTCTGAGTTGCAGACATGAACATTAGCTGGAGTAGGATTGGCTGAAGTTACTGATGATTTAAAAGGGAATTGAAAATCATGGAGCATTTGTTACTAATCACTGTACCTCTCTTCAGCCAAATTGGCAAATTTCTAAGCAAAGCTTCGGAATACAACAGGGACAGCTGGAACAATTTGGCAAGTTCTCTAGCACAGCTTGAAGTCAAAGGTTCTGGTGAGCAGCACAGTAACCCCTTCATTCACACAGCATTCCAATTAGCTATTGACCCACTCAGTATTAACTAAATCATGCATCATCTCCACTCTGAAAATACAATCATCGTCTTGTTGCTAGCAGACACCAGTTAATTGCAATTAGAGCCAACACCTAAAGCAAAAATGTCATTGGTATTTCAGAAATATTTGGTTGTTTTTTTAAGTATGTAGTCTCTGTAGGTAAACACAGAATTTACTATCAACAAGGGAAGACAGGGTTACAATATCTGTAGGAAAGACAAAACCACTAAATCAGGTCTAAAACTTAGATGTGGTTTGCACATTATTTCCCCTAAATGTTTCACATTTGCTCATAATTTGCTTCCCTGATTAGTGTAACCTTTCAAACATAATTTGGCAGGCATCTGGTGTGGAGCCAATCCCCATTGTAAATCACTCTAACCAATTCCCCGCCTATTTATCTGGGCGGTCAGTGAGTTCCCATCTCTCCTAATTAATTCTCATGTCCTATTCAAGATTCTGCAACTCTTCAAAACCATGACCCATATTTGCAGTATTCCTGGAACACATGCATTTACCTGCTTGCTTAAATTTCACATCACAGTTACTTTTGTCAGAAAAAGCTATGAATGAACAGATGACATAAAGGTAAAATATTTTAAGTTTAAAGGGGTTGTATCATTTCATAGAATGGGTCTCAGAATAAGGGGACAGTGAAAAAAAATCAACTTTGAAATGGGATGTCATTAGCAAAGCATTCTTGTTTTCACTGTCTCCCTTCCTTTAGTGTGCTGTACTCACTGTTCAGCTGCTTCGGTCAGATTCCTCCCCCTGGCCTTCTATTGGCTGCCGGCTCAACTCATTAGCATTCCACCCAGCCCCCGGTCATAAACACGGGAGCGCGCATCCCTGCGCATGCTCCCTGCTCTCCCTGCCTCGGTGTTCCTCTGCTACTAGTAAAATGAGTCCGGGCATGCTCATTAGCCTGGAGTCATTTTACTAAGCAAACAACTTCCTAACTCACTTCCTGTCATTGCAATCACAAGGCAGCGAACAGACATCATCTCTTTGCAGGCAGGATGGATGGATGGCAGGATGGATCCATCCATCTGTCCATCCATCCGTCCATCCATTTATCTGTCCATCCATCCATTGATCCATCCATCCTTCCAGGGAGGGAGGTTAGCAGCACATCAATGCAGGCAGCAAACTCTCCATTGGAGGATGTCTGCAGAGCACTGCTATCCACTCCCTCTGCTCTCACACAATGACACTGTCTCGGGAGCAAGCACAAACAATGATGGGGGAATGATGTCATCCCCCTTCAGTTAAGAAACGCCCAGCTGGGAGGAGAAGCAACGCCCCTGGATTTGAGGAAGTGATAGAATCAAGCTTCAAGATAACAGCCGAACTGATGAAGCGATACATCCCCTTAAAGTATTACTTACACTTTACAAGGAAAATCATCAAGAGACACTTTAACATCATTCTGTGATCCAGTTTCTAAATGATTTCCGGATATTGTGATGTACGTTCCCCCAGCAAGCACACCTTCTACTGGTCTCACAGATGTCGGCTCTGGTTCCTGGAAGTAAACAAGTCCTTTAGTCATGGCACATATTCAATTTATTTACCTTACAAACTACATGACTAATACAATTCTTTACTTTTTCTAAATATTCAACTAAAACTTCACTCATAACATTCAGGAAACCTTACAATCTTTTTAGATTTATACATTACAATGAAACTGTATGTGTGTTGTATAAAGAAGGTGCTTCCTGTACTTTTATTCCTATATAATAATGTTATGGATATAGTAAATCTCTGCTCAATAACCTGTTACCTATTTCAGATGTAAACTCGACATGTATGAATGGGGCTGCGCCAGAAGTCTGGCGTCTTTTCAACCCTATATTAGGCGCAGCCCTGTTTGAAATAGTTTAAAACCTCCTGTACGCCAGTATCGGGCGCAGTAACAGAGCGCCCGGAGCACTTTGTAATGCCCCTGATTTCGGGAGGCTGGGCGCACTAGAACCTTACAAAGCTATAGATTTATAGCTTCAGTACGGCATTTCTAGGCGCATTACAGCTGGAACAGGTAAACCACTTTCAAAGTAGTTTACCTGAGCCAGAAATGTCGTCTTTGTGCTAAAATGCACCTGATTTATGATCCGCAGTACAGCGGGCTCATAAACCAGGCGCATTCTATACTAATATTATGCGCATTAAAATTGGCATTTAAACGCCAAACATCATACATGTCGCCCTAAGTGTGAGGCAATTAGTTTGTGCGTTTATTAAGAATAGCATGAATCAAAATGTACCCGAGCAACAGAGAGAGGTAATCTTTCATTTCTGTGCTTTGGAATATAAGAGTTCTATATTTCCAGAAAATACTTTTATTCTAAACACTACATTTCAAAAGTTTCCTCTATCAAACTGAGAAAAAAAATTTAAAGTTGAGAACTTTCCAAAAAGTTACAAACAACCATATGACCGTCTCCTATAAATGAAAGGAGTACACAGAAGCTTTGAGCAATCCCAAAAGGGCAGATGTCAGCTTTGATCTGAAGCTACCGTGCCAGAGAGCATCAGAAATTCCACACTTCCTGTATGTACTAGGAAGAGAGCCAAGAGAAGTAGACAGCTTGTTGGTACCCTCATCTGAAGCTGACAGTATCCTCTGACACAAAGGATGTACTGAGCTTAGATCGGAAGCGACCACTGCAGTGGTGTCAGCATCAGTCTGCAACTCACATACTCATTTGCATTGCCTGTAGTTATGATAGGGATTTGGGAAGCGTTACTGCAGCTGAATCTTGATCATCAGAGATCACATCCTGAGGCATTCTTTAATGTCACTTTCCCTGGCAATGCTTAGGATTCAACACGGACATAGAAAAATCTAACTTCATCTGCAAATTTTACATTACAATTCCTTGGCAGAACAGCCATAGTTTGTGTCAGTGTTGTAGACTGACTGCTTTAATAAATTATTTGTGAAAAGCAAATCTAGACATACAGTTTGTGCAGACATTACCCAATTTCTACAGTATGTTTATCTCTTTCACATTGTGGGTACATCTGCATTGCTCTTGCAATTAACCCCAACAACCCTTGTATACGTAGACTACAGACTAAAGTATTCATGTTGGCTGGGTGCTGTACACTGTAAACGTTTCAAATCCCCTATTAACAATAATATTCTTAGGCAAGATGTTACAGGAGTTAAAAATAAAAACATTAAGGCTATGTTTACACGGCATAATTGCGGGGTGATACTTACGCCAGGACTTCGGGAGTTTGCGCCGACTCCCGCGGGTCGGGGGAGGGCCTGGCAGCCCGCAAGTCCCATAGACATTCATTACTAGCGGCGCGTATTTGCCGCTAGTAATTGACACGTCACTTATCTCCTCCCGCGGCGTATTGTCCGAGCGGGGAGAGGAGGCATAATCCACAGTTCTCTATGAGAACAATGGATTACTGTAATGACTGGGACGTATTTCGCCCCGTATTGAGCGCAGTACGCCGCAAAATAAGGGCCGAAATACGTCCCAATTTAAGCCGTGTGAACATAGCCTTATTCTTTCTGTAGACATCAAATGAGTCAAAGTAGAAAGTCAGCATGATGGCATTCATACATCACTTATATTTACCTGATAGGTAAAAGTAAGACTGCCCGGTGACACCCCTTCCTTTTTATTTACCAGGATATGAATAGTTCCAGACTGAGCATCATGTGCTGCTCCAACTTCACATATAACCCTTCAGAGATAAAGAAAGAATTATGCAAGACTGCAAAACCCCAAAAAATGTAGGCAATACATGTCAAATCCCCCACCCAGTATCTGTGAATGCTGTCAGGTCACATCCTCTCACACAATGTACAGTATTACTCTTTAGAATTCTGAGATCTTGTAGGGGCATCTTCACATCTGTACAAATATTTCTGTTCTACTCCATCATAAGAGCAGAAAAAGGAACATCAGTGCTGGGTCAGTTACGTGTAGGATTCGAGCCATGCCTTGCAGACTTCATTGACTATAATGGGATGTGTTTGGTTTCAGGCATGGTGTGTAGGACTGTACCATAGAAAATAACTGTGCAATGTGCAATACTTGTCTTGAATATTTTGAAGTCCATAATGAAGGCTCTTAACCCCTTAAGGACCCAGCCAGTTTTGGCATTCCTGACAGAGCCCTATTTTTGAATTCTGAAATGTGTCACTTTATCTGAGAATAACTTTTTGACACGTTTACCTATTCATGTGATTCAGAGACTGTTTCTTCGTGACACACTGTGCTTTAAGTTAGTAAGAAAATTGTATCCATACAATCCTTGTTTTTTGTGAAAAATATCAAAATTTCATGAAAATTTAGAAAAATCTGTGATTTTGAAAGCTCCAAAATTTCTGCGTGCAAGACAGATAATTATTCACCACAAAATAGTTTATAACTAGCATCTACCATATGTCCACTATAGGTTGGCATCATTTTTTAAATGTCCTTTTTTTTATGACAGAGGGCTTAGAAATTTAGTAGTAATTTCTCACATTTTCAAGAAAATTAGCAATATACATTTTTTTTAGGGACCATTCCAGTGGTTTTGAGGGGCCTGTATGTTAGATACCCCCATAAATGATGCCTTCTAAGAAACTAGACCCCTTAACGTATTTACAACACTATTTAGGAAGTTTGTTAACCCTTTAGGTATTTCACAGAAATTAAAGCAGAGTGGAGGTGAAATTTCAAAATTTCACTATTTTTGCAGATTTTCAATATTTATCCATTATTCACTGGAATATGGTAAATGTGACTAGGTAAATGCAATATAATATCATTTCCCCCAGGTCTGCCATTTTTAGAAATATCCCATATGTGGCCCTAGTGCATTATTTGGCTCAACCATAAGCCCCAGAATAGGAGACACCTACTGGACTCTGGGGTCTCATTTTCAATGCAATTTTATTTAGGCGCCATTTTCAGTTTTGAGGAGGCCCTAAGGTGCTAAAACTTAATAAACACCCCTAAAAAGACCCCATATTGGAAACTACACCCCCTTAAGGTATATATACAGGTGTGTAGTGAGTATATAGACCCCACAGGTGATTCACTAATTTTGTTTTAGCATTAGGCTGTGCAAATAAAAAAAATTTTTTTTTCCAATAATCTGCAATTTTAGCTTAAAATGTTTCATATTTACAAGGAATCCTGGAAAAAAAGAACCCCAAAACTTTGTTAAGCAATTTCTTCCAAGTTCGGCAATACCCTACATGTGGGTGTAAACTGCTGTTTGGGCGCATGGCAGGGCGTACAAGGGAGGGAGCGCTATCTGGCTTTTGGAATGCAGTTTTTGGAGGGGGCCATGTTGCATTTGCAAAGCCACCAAAGAACCAGAACAGGTGAAATCTTCCATAAGTCGCCCCATTTTAGATTCAACACCCCTCATGGATCTCATATAGGGGTGTATTGTGCATTTTGGGTGCACAGGTGTTCCATCGTTTTTTAAGCATTGGGCCATGAAAATGGGGGAGGGAGGAGGGAGGGAGGCGGAATGCAGTTCCACCATTGTTTTTTGGACTTCAATTTTACAGCGTTCGCCATGCAGTGTAAATGATGTGATAACTTTACTATGGGGGTCGGTACAATTGCAATGGTATGAATGTTATATAGTTTTTTATGTTTTATTACTTTACACAATAGAAAATAGGTCTATAAAAAATTGCGTTTTTATGTTGTCCTATTCTGACAGTCATAACTTTTATATTTTGATATGTGCAGAGCTGTTTAGGGCCTTGTTTTTTGCGGGGTGAATTGATGCTTTTATTGGTACCATTATGGGGTGCATACAACACTTTACTTTTTATTAAGGTTTTTGTGAAGCGTTTTGAACAAAATACAGCAATCCTGGTAGTGTTTTTTATTTTTATTTTTTATAGCGGTCACTCTGCGTTAGATATGACATGCTAGCTTTACTCAGCAGGTAGATACGATTACAGCAATACACAATTTGTATATATTTTTATTTTTTACTGCTTTTATACAATAAAAACACTTTTATTTAAACAGGAAAACACATTTTTGCATTGCCATAGTCTGAGAGCCATAACTGTTTTATTTTTCTGTGTATGGAGCTGTATAAAGGCTTGTTTTTTGGGATGAGTTGACGTTTTTATTGGCATAATTTTTAGGGGGACAAGACTTTTTGATCAGTTTTAAATCCGTTTTTTGGAAGTCAGAGTGAAGAAAATACTGCAATCCTAGTAGTGTTTTGTATTTTTATTTTTTAACAGCGCTCACTGTGCAGTATTCGTAATAAGTTAGCTTCACTCTGTGGGTCGATACGATTATGGCGATACCCAATTTATATAGTTTTTTTAAGTTGAAGCACTTTAAAAAAAAAAAAGTGTTTTTAGTGTGTAAAAGAATATTTATGCATCGCTATCTTCTGAGAGTCATAACTTTTTTATTTTTACTTATACAGAGCTGTGTAAGGACTTTTTTTTTGCGGGATGAACTGACATTTTAATTGGTACAACGTTGGCATTTATAGGAGTTTTTGATCACTTTTATTCCATTTCATATGCTGCAGGATGAACAAAAATCTTAATTCTGTGGTTGTTTTTTTAGTTTTTTTTTTACAGCATTCACCGTACGGGTAAATGAACATGACAGATTTATAGGGCAGGTCGTTACGCACACGGCGATACCAAATATGGGTACTTTATTTATTTTTTATCTTTTTTGGGGGGATTGGCGTTTGTAAAGGGGAAAAGGGCAGTGTACGTGTTTATGTTTTTTTTGGGGGTCACAAATAGTCTGTCTTCACACCCAGTAAAATGAAAGGGAACTTCACATGCCATTATTTTTAATCACTTAAGTCAATATCATCCATTTAGATGCATTAGTAACTCAAGCTTTTATGCTAAACTTAAGCTATTATTGTAAACTAAGGCTAAATAATAGTTGTGCCATTTACATTACTTTTAAGCCACATAACTGCAAGACACATGCAGTACTCACCAATCATAATCACTACTCCTCTTTATGCCTTCTGGAGTTTTAACAATGACAATGAGCAAATGACTTTCCTCCTCTGCATTTCCCTGCACTTCAATAGTAGTAGCTCATTAACCACAAACAAATATAAGAGTGACAGACTGCTATTCTGTAGGTGTTAGCTTCCAAATCAGTACAGCGTCTCTCACATTGAAATGCTGTAAAGTTATTCCCAACAGAAATTCTACAATTAGCAGGATATCTTCACTTTCTTTCCTGAAAATGTACCAATTTATTCTGTCCCTTCATTGACACCTTTTTTTTTTATCCTGTGACTCATTGCTACAAGGGAAAAGCCCAGAATCTACTGCTATGAGGATTGCTTAAGCTCATTCAATGCAGCTAAAATTAAAACAATACGCAAAACAGCACAGTACATAACATGAATATGCATTTCTAAAATAGGTGCAAAAACCATCTTAGAAAACATGCAGCCATCTAAACACCTGTAAAGCTAATAGGGACGGCTGGGGCTAACTATCTAACATTACAGCAAATAAAACAAAATGTAAAAAACAGCAGGTTTAACCATAAACCATGCTGTTCTATGCAAGGCTGCTGGAATAACCAAATTCATGGACTCCAATAGGCAACATCTGCTGATTTGGGGGAGAACTGAGAAACATTATGCAAATTTGGATTCATTATATAGACTGGCATTTACCATTACACCAATAAATAAAAAAAATATTAGTGGGAAAACAAAAGGTCTAAAACAGGACAAATTTTAAAGTGCTTGAAAAAAATGTAAAATATTATATTCTAATTTAATATTCATACTGCCCAGTGCACACTTTAGGCCATAAATTCTGAGAGGTTTTATGTAAAGTTTACTTTTTTTTGTATATTATATAAACAGACAATCGGACATAATGATAGTTTGAAGGATGGAGCCAGGCTTTTAGGGCCCTTGAGATGAAGAATGGCTGCACCTAACCATTAGTGGAGAAGTTAATTCAACTGAAGGCACTAAGCCTTTTCCAAGCTCCCTGCAGCCCATTTTATAATAGGTCCGACAGATCGTAATATTCATGTTCAAGGCGGTCCTACATATAAAGCCGTTATATGTAAATTACTTTATTAGATTTCACTTCTAAAGGGGGCAAAAGTAAAGCATTAAAGAGGTTGTCTCACTACAGACATTGATGGCATATTGTTCAAGATCCGCACCTATCTCCTAAACGAGCCCCAAAACCTCTCTGTTCTGAATGGAGAGGTGGTTGAGACTCTCCCATACACATGAATTTAGCTGAGCAGTAATGCAGCAATGTGAGTAAATAGAATTGATTGAGATTGTACAAGATGCTTAATACTTTTACTAGAAAGGTAAAAATCATAAAGCACAAGCGCCAATATATGAGAGAGGTGCTGAAAAAATGTCAAGGGATTACTCTGCCTGCTTCCCAAACTTGAATTACAAATCATACATAAGAACAAATGACATAAGCGCGAACTGTTCTATATATCTCCCAACTCAGTATAGCAATATTCCGGGCAATAGAAGAGCTCAACAATCACTATTGATTTAAGCAATGATAAATACCTGATCCAATAGTGATTAATCCATGATCAGCTCCATATATCACTCCAAAACATCTTTTCAAAATACACATAAAAGCACACGAGGATTACAAGATTACTTACCACATACCTAAAAGCGCCTTCTGTAAGCTGCATCCAATAGTACAATGTTCACACGGGTAAATTTCGGCGCGCATTTCAATTACGCCGTGTGAACATAGCCTTACACATACAAACTAGCTGGCAGGCTGAGGTGACATCACCTAGACTACGGGGGCCTGTCCAATACAAAACTACCAACGTGTTTCGGAAGAACACACGACTTCCGTCATCAGGGCTGCATGCATGCATATGCGGAATATTGCTATATTCAGTTGGGAGATATATAGAAGAGTTAGCGCTGGTGTCATTTGTTCTTACGTATTTTACTAGAAAGGACCTAACAAGCACGGGCATTCCTATGCACTTAAAAAATGACAAACAACATCTTGGGCTTGTCTAACTGTGATAATAAAGAAAAATAAAAGCTCTTAAGTGGCAGGGCAGACTTATTTCAGTTTACTGCAGTTGCTGCAACAAGTGCTTATCTGCATGTAGACTTATTACAAATAATAGGTAATGACAGGAAGATCACTTTTGTTCTCTTGACAGGACTAGATAAAGATGGAAGGATAAGCAGACAGGGCAATGAGAAGAGCAATACATGAAATGATAATGGGTTAGTCTTTTTCTACACTAGGTGGTGGGGTTCTTCCTACTTATTAGGTCCTACTGATGACACTCTCTCAGGCTCTTGGTGGGTCTGGAAGAGAACCATCAAGCAATCCTCACTATTGTGCTATCAGAGTTTATAGATGGGAGGTCAGGGAGAGAAATTAGAAAGCAATGTAGATAGGGGAAGTTCTAGGAAAAAATGTACCCCCTTCATTTAATAACATATGATAGTCACATAGTGCTTGTCAGTATGTGAACATTTTTTTATGGTGGTGTCTCTTTAAATGATTATCCTTGAGTTAAAATACATGACCATACCAAGTCTTTGTTACCTGATCTTGGTTTAAAAGTCTACTTTGTGATATAAGAACAGTTTTCTGATTGTATCCAGGATACTGCAAAACTCAAACTGGCTATGTACATTAGCTTTCCAAAAGTGCCTTTTTCTGCAGAAAAAAAAATCTATTTATCAAAATCAATCTGCCAGCACAGAGAAGAATAGCTTTGCACAGACTTGCCTGGTAATAATTTATTATTGTCGCTAAACTAGAAAATGTAAAGAATGTGCCTAATAATTATGTGTGCTGTGTCATTGCTGGGTGGAATGCAGGAGTTCTAGAAAATGACTGCATGCCATAACCAAGCAACAGCCTGTACAAACATTACACCGCTTACTACCACATATATATGCCATGCACATTTCCTTTATGTTGTCTTTCAATAAAGGGGTTGTCTCACTACAGACATTGCTGGCATGTCGCTAGGGACCCGCACTTATGTCCTAAAGAAGCCCCAAAACCTCTCCCTTCAGAACAGAGAGATTCTGGGGCTCGTTTAGGAGATAGGGAGAGTGATTTTGAGAAATAGATTTCTTTTCTGCAGAAAAAGCCACTTTCGGAAAGCTAATGTACATAGCCAGCTTGAGTTTTGCAGTATCCTGGATACAATCAGAAAACTGTTCTTATATCACAAAGCAGACTTTTAAACCAAGATCAGGGAGCAAAGAAGACCTGGTATGGTCATGTATTTTAACTCCAGGATAATCATTTCATGAGACCCCACCATAAAACAAATTTCACATACTGACAAGCACTATGTGACTATTATATGTTATTAAAAGAAGGCGTAGGTTTTTTTTCTAGAATTTTTTAAAATTTCCCCTTATCTACATTACGTTCTGATTTTCTTCCTAACTCACTAAGAGCCTGAGAGAGATAAGTGTCAGCAGCAGGACCCCCTCCACCTAGTGCAGCTTATCCATCTTTATCGAGTCCTGTCCAGAGAACAAAAGAGCAATTGGTCCATCATTACCTATTATTTGTAATAAGTCTACATGCACTTGTTACAGCAACTGCAGTAAACTGAAATAAGTCTGTCCTGCCACTTAGGATTTTCTTTATTATCACAGTTAGAGAAGGCCAAGATGTTATTTGTAATTTATAATTGCATAGGACTTCCAAAAGAAAAAAATACTGCCCAAAAATAAAAATTATTCTTTGGAATAATAATTTTAACAAAACTAGCCCTTTCTAGCAGTGTCCCTTTTAAAATAGGCTTGGAAGGTCCTTTCAAGTAAAAAAATTAAAGGGGTTTTGCCACAATCTCATTTCACACCTCTTGCATCCAGCTCTTCAGCTCTGTGTGCTCAGAAGGGGGCGTGTGTGATTTGTTCGAATTGCATATCATGTGACCCAGCAGGATGACATCACCAGGCCTTTCCTCTCTCTAGTCAAAGAAAGGTCTGTTTCTGTATAGAACTGTAAATAACTACATTGTAGCTCAAATGTAAAACTTTTGCCTCCAGGCACAAGGGACCGAGGTTCAAATCCCTGCAGGAACCAAACCTGTGGATTTTATTTCTCTTTATCATATACCATATATCATATACCTGATTGAGGTTTCTTTTTTTTTTTATTTATTTGCACTGTTTGACTAATTACTAAGGAGAACAGAGGACAGTATAGTGACAGCACCTGGGGTTTGAACACTCAGTAGCTGCCTGAGAGGAGAAGTGATGTCTGAGCATGTCTGACCAGGACTGAGGAGCTCTCAGCCCTGGTCGTATCCCCTGGAGATTAGCTGTAAACAATGGAACAATGGAACAATTAAAAGAGCAGCTAAGACAAAAAACGGTTCAGAATTTTTAATAATGATGAATGGTGAAAATGTTTATTATTTAATTTACAAACTTCGCACGTCAATTTTACTTCGTGGCAAAACCTCTTTAAGCATCGTGTACAATCTCAATCAATCCTATTTACTCACAAAGTTTTAAAAGCAACCTGCATCTAGTCACCTAAACAACTATCATCCTGTATTTACCCTGAAAAACAGTCCTCAAAGAAGTGAGGCTTATGCAAATGTATCCACAGTGGGCATTTATGGGAGGTCTTCCTGGACTTTGAATGTCCAATGAAAAAGGCTTCAGCTAGATTGAGGACTGCATATTTCAGGTATACAACAGAAGGTTGGGCATGGAGCAGATAAACTCACCTGGTAGAAACAGAATAGCTCTCTGGCTTGAATGTACAGTCCACACCTGCCACCTTAATTTCTTCCACATCGTTAGAAGTTATTCCCAAGTTTGATCCCATTATAGTGAGCAGTATACCTCCATTCAGGGGAGCAGCTTTCGGTGTAAACTAAAGAGAAACATTTTATACATTACAATGCATCAAATGTGCAAACCAGCTACTAAGAGAATATAAATGTCACTACTTTTCTTTGTTCTGGATGCACATGCATTCAACTCTACCCATTTTATGGCAAAAAGATCAGTAGAAATGGATGACATGGTCATAGTTTTCCAAAACACAGTTCACTACTTAGCTACAAACAGCATCAATGAATTACAGATAAGAAAACCTGCAATGCGCTCCTCCTCAACTTAGGATTCCTTCAGACCAAAGTCGTCCAAGTGAATTATTAGCCCTTTTAGGGCTTGTCCGCACGGCACTTGTTTGCGGCCGGTTTTTCAGATGGCTTTCTGTTTTTAAAAACATCTGAAAAACTGGCTGCAAACTTTTCAATGGACTGCTATGGAAAACCCGTGCCCCGTGTCCCCACTGCACAGGTTTTCCACCCCGGGGGTTATTCAGACTGCCGGTGGTCCAAAAAACATTGATCATGTTCATTCTTCCGAAAGGTTTTCGGACGGAACATGAACATGTCTATGCGAAGGGGGGTGGGGGGGGAGGGTTTCTCAGTTAATCATGGAGAAAAGCCGTCCCCCTGCGGCCGCGTGCACGGCCTGAAAACAGTACAAATACCAGTCGGCTAAACCGACCGATATATGTCATATGAGGTTACATTTGTGCTGCCAAGCAATGTTTCCAAGGTGTGTGCATGGTTTTATCCATATCTCCTTAAATACTCTTTGATGTAATTAGTAATATACAACATACAATGAAAATACATAATCTACAAACAAACAATCTTACAAAAGACGACGTATTGTCATTGTATATTGTACACTATGAATTACATCGATTAGTATTTAAAGAGAACCTGTCACATAGTTTATGCCCCCCTTGATGAGGGCAGCACAAGCTTGTGACAGACATGCTGTTTCCAACGCTGTGCCCCTTATTCTGTAAGATGCTGGAGTTTTTGAGTATTTAGTGATCAAATCTGCAGTTTTCAGCCAAAAAAGAGTCATGAAAAGAGTCATTTGAGGCTAGCCCCGCCCACCCCAACTGATTAACCTGTTACTTTGAATAGGCAGAAACATGTGAATAACTGCCAGGTAGGCGGGGCTAGGCTTTGGTGGGTGGGGCCAACACCTGCTCATGAATAAGATTTGAGCATTAAATGCTCTGAAACTACAGCATCTTACAGAATAAGAGACACAGCTCTGGAAACAGCAGGTCTGACACTAGCTTGTGCTGTCCCCAGCAAGGGGGGCATAACCTATGTGACAGGTTCCCTTAAAGGAGCTGTGGATACACACCACACATGCTTGAGAAAGAGGTTGTGTACCTCCGAAACGTGTGCTGATGGCTCTGTAGGGGCTAACAACATGCTTGGATGTTAATTCTCTGGTCTCCAATGAAGGAAACCTAAGTTGAGGAGGAGCGCATTGCAGGTTTACTTGTCTGTAATTCATTGATGCTGTTTGTAGCTAAGTAGCTTTGCACTTTATTGTAGTTTTGATCCTAGTAAATTGTGTTTTGGAATACTTTGGCCACGACATCCATTTAAACTGAATTCAATACTGGGTTTGGAGGAAGCCCGGACCAACATGGCGCTGTGAATACGCTGTATACATTGAGCTGGTCGGTGCATGTTATTAAACTGAAAGATGTCAGTGTGACAGAAAATAAACCTGTTTATGCTGTGTTCTCAGTTAAGACATGTAGAAACGTGTTCCCACTTAGTTGGTTTCTGATACTTTGTCTACTAAATCACGATAGAAAAGTACAAAATATGCAAAACTGTACAGTATCTCGACATGGTCACACACTGCACAACAAGCAACTTGGGAAAAAACTTAAAAACAACTTCATTTACTCAGGTCTGTGGTTTAGACAATATCCATGGTTAAAAGATTTTAGCTTAAGAAATTTTGCAACAGAGAGTTCAATATGTATAACAAGCTATCTAATGACTGTGCTGACAAGCCAAAGTAGGATCTAGTTAGCATATCCCCTTCTAAAGCTTTACAGAAGTAATCCTTAAGTGGTGTATAGTGCAACTACCCTAAGGCTAGGTCTACACTGCATTGTACAAAAAACGGCCAGAAAGTGGGCATTTTTTTTCCGATGCAGGACTGCGGTTTTTGTCAGGTTTTGCGCAAAAACCGTGGTCGTTTCTCGTTTTTTTGACGTCGCCCATACAATTAGGGAAGTGTGGGAAGACGCCAAGAAAACTAAAAGTGGCGGCGTATTATGCAACATGTTGTATAATATGCCGGCGCCAGAAGACGAGCAGAGAAAAGACGAGCTGTGGAGACTACAGCTCTTTTTTTCTATTGCCGTCTATGGAGCCGCAGGAACAATCGTATCTTCGACGCTTTTAAAAAACTCAAAGTGCCGAAAATACGATCGTATTGCTGTGCTTTGTAGACATAGCCTAAGGGTAAGGAAAGTAAGAAAAGTGGAAATCACTGAAAAGAAGATTACATGGTCTGAAATTGGGAGCACAGTGGCACTGTGAAAAGGATGAGGTGCTGCGGCTTAAGTTTGTTCTTCTACCGATCAGCAGGCAATGATATCGATTGGATTTAAATTAAACAAAATTCAGCATCCTTGCCTGTGGAAATCCCAAGACAGGGGAAATGGGGAAAACAACTCAATGGAAAAACAGAACTCTGCATGTATTATTTACTATGGAAACTACTTCAGAAAAGAGCGAGACTTACAAAACAGAAAACCAAAAAAATAGATAAAAAGAACTACTCAAAATCAGCATTACATGATCGAAATAATAAAACAATACTGCCTATGGTAATTACTCTATAACGTGCAATAAATACAACAGCTAGATTATCTGCAATAAATGACAGTCACCTATACATTGCAGTAACACAACATTGCTTAAAGGGGTTGTCTAGCTACAAAGAATAGCTTTCAAATTGTAGGGAACACAAAATAAAGACATTTTCCAAATATATTGCTTTGTTCCTCTGTTTTCCCTAAGGAGATACAAGTGAATTTATGACCTCCCTGGCTATTTCAGTTCCCTCAGTAACTGACCTGTAAACAATTCTCCCCCTGCTGTTTGTTCAATGAGATAACAGTGAGTGAGGTCATCACACAGGTCATGGCAGTGTCCTGTGCTGCTCAGCAGTAAAAAAGCTTGATTTATGTAAAATAAACAGAACTGTAATTAGGGCTTTTGTTTTGGGGATCAGATAAGAAGTCCTGTTAGTAGTTTGAGAAGCTAATCTGATCTAATTAGCATGTGAAAGCACAGCACTGCATGGAGCTGTACAAGCAGGGAGCTGTATGCAAATGAGTCAGTCTGAACCAGGAAGTGGCAGAGTATTTCATTCATGCATTCTCCGAAACTCTGAGGGAGACAACTCCTTTAAGTAAGGAAGGTATTATTGAGGATACTTAGATACTGTAGATTTCTTACATCTGTGATTAAAGGATCAGGGCACTCTGTTGCAGCAGATACTTCGCACATTTCCCTGTAGACACATTTGTTGTTACACCAGACACAGTCGTACTCTGGATCGGCGGCGAGACACAAACTACAATCACTTCTTCCAAAAAAGCAGTTGTATAGGCTTACTAGGAGTGGAAAACAAACCAGAACGTTAACACAATGGCATCAGCTCACTTTATTAACATCTCTATATTCAAACATTACATTCTATTCAGTAGCCTCTTAAAGGGGGTGTCTCACTACATTGATTCATCATACCTCAGTTCTGTTTTCACTTTGAATCCAGGGGCGTGTTTACAGACTTCTACTAGGCTGCAGTAGAAGCCAGGTCTGTAGCTATAGCAACCAGTGCAGGCAGCCGATCATGGGAGATTGAACAGGTCTGTAGCTATAGCAACCTGAGGATTTGAGGCAGCCCATACAAGAGGGGATATCTCTGAATAGGTAGGATACTGTTAGGGTATGTTCACACGGCTTATTTTGCCTCGTAATTGCACGTGCATTTTGCCCGATATTGTGCTTTTTACGTGGCAAAATGTGCGCCGCAATTACAGTGACACATAGCTCTCATAGCTATGAATTACGAGTCGTCTCCGCGGGTGTACAAAACTATTGTATCGTACGCCCGGGGAGAAAATTAACACGTCAATTGTTAGCGGCGCTTATGCGCTGCTGACAATGCATGTCAATGGGGCCGACCAGGTACCTGCTCCCATGCCTTGGGAATACGCGCTGATTAACACGTGCTTCCAAAACACCCGGCGTTTTGCAGCACATACAGTATGCGCACCAATACACCATGTGAACCATACCCTTAATGAACATATATTGCAAAGTGAAATGTTTTAGCAAGATCTTTAACATAAAAAGCAATCCTTATAGTGAGACAACCCCTTTAACTCGCAGACTTATTAAGAAACACAGAATGTCCATAGTATATGGACCTGTGTGAAAACCATGAAGTTCTGGGAGACAGTCATACAAACTCTGAATCTTAAGTTTCGGTGTCATTTAACTTTAGAGCCAACACAGCTCCTGTTCCATAATTTACCACAACATTTTAGGAACCACCCAATTCTGCACATATTTTTATTAGCGGCTAAAAGAAGCCTCCTGGCCAAATGGTTGGAACCAACTGTCCCTACATTGCAGGAAGTGATCCAGGTGGTAAAACATCATCTCGAAATGGACAGAATCGACATTATCAGGACTAAGGAAACCCAATGCTCTAAATTTTTCAAGAAATGGCAGGAGTTCATAGGTAACTTTTACACCCCCCCAGGAGATCAAGGAGATCATGCAGCCTTTTGTCTACACCTCCTGGCATCTCTCCTCTCACCTAGCGGGCACTCTGGGGGCTTTGGATGTCTGTATCCCATAACATGAGAGCTTTACCTCAGCCATATCCTGACACCATGCCCTGGATACTCCCTTGGTGACTGTGCATCAGAGTTGGGGGTGAATGTGTCCTCTATCTATTTCTCTCCCTCGGGCTTTAGGGGACGGGGGCCGTGTGGCGATCTCGCAGCATTGTATCAGCACAGGATTTGTTTTCACTTTTTATCCCAGACCTTACTTGATTACATAGGTGTATGTGATTATGTCTCTTATACATAACTGCGTATGGGTACCACTGTTCTGTGTTGTTTTGGGGTTTTTTTTGGGTTGTTGTTTGGGGGGAGGGGTTACTTTTTTATTTTTTTGTTTTCTTTCTTTAGTGAAGATGGAGACTTCTTTTGCTTCATTCTTATTATTATGATACCAAAGTATGTCATTAGTGCTATTTTGTACTTTCATTGCTTAGTACTTTTCTTATCTGTAGTAATGATGCCTTATATTATTTCTTTTTGTGTCGAGTATTATATCATATAATGGACAGTTAATATATTTTTTTGTAATTGTAAAATTTAGAAAAAATTATTTTAACAAAAAAAGAAACACAGAATAAGCAGTTACAGGACAAATTCATAATAACTGAGGTGAAGTCACTGAAACAGTAGCCTGAACTGGCTGACCAATATACTACAGCATTATTATTTTCTGATGTGCCACATAAACACTTTAGGCTAGTTTGGAGCTCTAGGAAGAAGAAAAAAGGCTTTTCTTACAGCATTTGAAACAACACTTGGTCATATAGAGGGGACTTTCTATTGGTTTGCCACAGGGACAAATTAGATTTTCATAGCAACTATTTAGAACTTGCAGATACAAAAAAAGAAATCCAATCACAGAAATGACCAGACCTCTAATTCATTTAGTTCAGTCTACAAGGTCATAATGCATGGATTAAACGCCCCAACAAACATTATGCTTCTACCGACTAGAATTGATGACAGAAAGTGGTAAGTCTGTTGATCGTTTGTAAAATATATCATCCATGTGAATCTGATCAAGTACTGCAGCATATTAAATAACTGTTTTACATGCTAATTTGCACGTCACCAAGGTTTACTATTTTTATGGAAAATTGGTACATATAAATGGGCATTAGCCTTCAGACTACCTTGATGTTAACGGCATGACTGGCAAGATACTAACCAACCCCCCTCCCCCCTGCTATTTCTGTTTCTGTATGTGGTACCACCATTTCTCCTAGGCAGCAGGCCCGCTGTCTGGGGGTTATATTAGATTCTGATCTGTCCTTCATCCCCTATATCCAATCCCTTGCCCGCTCCTGTCACCTGCACCTCAAGAATATCTCCAAAATCCGTCCATTTCTCACTGTGGAAACGACTCAAACTCTCATTACTGCTCTTATTCTTTCTCGTCTTGACTACTGCAACTCCTTGCTTATCGGTCTCCCTCTCTGCAAACTCTCCCCTCTCCAATCTGTCCAGAATGCAGCAGCCAGGCTTGTCTTTCTCTCCAGCCACTCTACTGATGCCTCTACCCGATGTCAGTCACTGCACTGGTTGCCCATCCAGTACAGGATACAGTATAAACTCAGCACTCTCACCCATAAAGCTCTCCACAGCGCTGCTCCTCCCTACATCTCCTAGTCTCTGTCTACCGCCCTACCCGTGCTCTCCGCTCTGCTGATGATATCAGACTACATTCCTCAATCATCCGAACCTCCCATGCCCGCCTACAAGATTTCACACGTGCGGCACCAATTCTCTGGAATATGCTACCGCGGGCGATCAGGCACATTCACAACCCTCACAGTTTTAAGAGGGCCCTGAAAATACATCTTCTCGGTCTGGCCCACCAAGATCCCTAACTGCTATCACACACATCTGTCACTCCCTGCACTTGGGCACTCACAGGCACTTATCTGTATATAGATGTACAGTCTGGGTGGCAGATTCATCCATTTTTCATGTAAACCACCCCCTATTTATGAAACATGGCCGGACCATTGTAAACTTGGCACTTCTTACCGTATGTTTCACCCATACACCCTAATAGATTGTAAGCTCTCACGAGCAGGGCCCTCACACCTTGTGTCTCATTTGTAAGTACTTTTAATGTGTAATGACTGTATGTTTACCCTTGAATTTGTAAAGTGCTGCGGAATATGTTGGCGCTATAGAAATAAAGATTATTATTATTATTATTATTATTACCATTCAGTTTGCTGTCAATCTTCTGATCATTCCCTTTAATGTAAATATCAAGGGCAACGGAGTCTTCATTTTGAGCAGGTAACTAAGCAGAAATTAATACAAGTGATACATTGCCATACAGTATTAATACAAAGACATGCCTGTTTCTAAAGGTTACTATAAACGTGACACTTATAAAGAATTATACATATCACAATCTAGAACACAATTTCATAACACAGAAAAAACTATATTGTGTTAAAGACCTGATTAAGTGAACTGAATTTCAATCCTTAGGGCATGTCCCCACTGCACGGGTTTGCGGACGGTTTTTCAGATGGTTTGAGGTTTCGCAGACCGTCTGAAAAACTGGCCGAAAATGAGCACAATTGGGCTCTATGGAAAACCCATGCAGCAGTCCCCACTGCCCGAAAAACATTGAACATGAACAGGTTTTCGGACGGAATATGTGCATATCAATGTAAAGGGGTAGGGCTTTTCTCCGCTCATCGTAGAGAAAACCCGCCCCTCCCCACAAGCAGCCGTGGAGACGGCACTAAAACAGGACAAATACTGGTCGGATAAACTGACCGGTATTTGTCCTCTGCCGTGGGGACATACCCTTAAGGACCCAGTTGTTTTCAGACTTTTGTTTTTCCCTCTTGCCTTCCAAGAGCTAGAATTTTTGGAATTTTTTCTGGCTACATAGATATATATGAGGGACTGTGTACTTTTTAATAGTATCATTGACCTTACCATATAATGTACTAGAAACCCCCCCAAAAAATTCTTCGTTGGGTGGAATAAAATTAAAATACAATTGCATATTTTTTTGTGGGGATTTCTTCTTTATGCAGTTCCCTGTTCAGTAGAAATGACAAAATATCTGTATTCTGCAGGTGAGTACAATTTTGGCAAGACCAAATCTTTGTGGTTTGTATTTTATTTTACTACATTAAAAAAAAACTAAATTAAAAAGTTGATTTGCATTGCCATTTTAAGACCAATAATTTTTTTTACTGTTCTATTTTTTGCAGGATGAGGTCTAGTTTTTAATGGTACAAATTAGGACTGTGTGCAAATTTTTTATCCTTTTTTTGTGGGAGGCAGACTGACAAAAAAAAAAACACATTTCTGGTAATTTTTAAATTCAATATCTAATTTTTTTCCAGTATTTACCGTGTGTGATAGGTAACATGATAATGAGTTAGATTGGAGCAGGTATGTTTTTTTTTTTTTTTTTTTTTATTTTTCCTGGTAAAGGGGAAGAGATTTTTTTCAAACGGTTTTGAATATACATACATTCATACATGCACAGTATATATAAATTTTTGTCACTTTTTTGCCAGTAACAATAAGTCCCCCTAGGAGACGTGAACATGGAACATTAAGGGGATGAAAGCATGGCTGTTGTGTAATAATTGATCAATAATATAACAATATGTTGTTTAATAATGTAACACAAATATGACCCTCTGCAATGTAAAGTTCTGTGGAATCTGGTAGAAAATTAACCTCTACTTACCTCTCCCATTACCACTATTCCAGAGTTCTAGTGTTCCCTCCAGGTTCCTCACTAATTACGTCACATTCATGGATCAGATGATAGTGCAGCCAATCACTGTGGCCACATGCTGTACATGCAGGGATGCAACTGTTGAGGCTATAAATTGGCTGTGGCATCATGTGATCCACAAACGAGACGTGATCAGCGAGGGATGGGGGGGGAAGGGAAACTGAAGCCCTGTCATTGATGAAACGGTGGTGATGGGAGAGGTAAGTATGGGTGAATTTTCTGTTTCAACACAATGGGAGGTTTTTAAAAGTCTCAGAAAACCTCTTTACAGTTAGAGGTTTGTTCAGGTCACTCAAGCTCCTATAAACTCATCTAACCATAACTTTATAATTGTACATTGTGCAAAGAGACATTCCCCAAATTATTGCCATAAAGCTACAGGTGCACAATAGTCTAAAATGTCTGTGTGTGTTGTAACATTAATCACTTTGTGACAAGCCTATTCCAGTCATAATGGACCAGGAAATTATATCACCGTCACATTACAAGAGCCATAACCCCTCCCCCTCTTTGACAGACTTCTTAGGCCTCGTTCACACGGCTTATTTTGCCGCGGATTGGCGCCGTACTCCGCGCCGGATTTGCGCTTCAGTACGGCGCCAATCCGTCGGAGTAATTACGGTAATCCACTGCTCTCATAGAGAACAGTGGATTCCGTCGCTCCTCCCCGCTCGGCGAATCCGCCGCGGGGGGAGAAAGTGACATGCACATTATTTACGGCGCGTACGCGCCGTAGATAATGCATTGTCTATGGGGCCGGGTAGCGGGGCCCCCGCCGCGCACCAGCCCCGCCCCCGTCCCTTATTCACGACGGATTTGTGAGCGCACAAATCCGTCGGGAATAAGCCGTGTGAACACGGCCTTAGGGTTTGTTCATTTTTGCGGAAAGAGGCTTATTTTTTCAATGGCAAAAATTTGAGGTACGTATAAGTTGCTCATTTTTACTAACTTCCTCAGGGAAGATTTGAAAAAAAACATTTTAAATTTATGCCACTAGTTGTAAATTTGAAACATAGTGATGATTTATTCTCTGGGTCAGAATGATTACAGCAATACCACATTTATTTGTTTTTTCGTCTTTTCACTTTGTAAAAACAAAAACACTTTAAGAAAACAAATAGAACCTTTTTTGGGGTGATAGACAGATCTAGAGGCCTTTAGTAGGTCCGAGACTACCATGGAAACCCATCAAAGCTAATAGCAAAACGTACATCGGGGTCAAGCCCTGTCCATTGGTCTTTTACAGGTTCAGTATTTCTATTATTTATACTTTATTATACATGTAATGTTAATTGGATTATTATATATGCATTCCTATATCATTATACCTGTTTATGCATTATTTATATTGATTGGTATATTATGTTGTTTTTGTATGTTGTGATTATGGATTAGGTGCTTTATTTTTTGTGTAGGTAGGGATTTTTTATTATATTTTAATTGATTCAATAAAATTTATATGTTTTATACATTTTTTGAGGTGGTGGTGTTTTTTGGAGTTTGTTGGTACTACAACCACCAATAATATTGTAGGTTATTGCCCAAGCTTTGTATAGGTGTGGTCAATAATGGGCAGGTGGGTTCCAAATATTTTAGGACATACAGTGTAAGTAAGTGACATTCCACCTATTGAGCTCCTATATAGGACTAAGGAGAGCACTTGTTATGTATATACTTTCAGAGAATACCTGAACACAGTGCATTAAGTCATATAAGGCAAACAGCTTGAGATGAATACCTTTGGAATTAAGAGTGAGAACTTGTCCGTTTTCTCTACTACACGAGCACTGAACCTAGGCTTATCATTTCCAGCGATGAAAGATTTTTCCTGCATTTTTGAACACAAGAGTACATTTAGACATTTAAAATAAAAGGAACAAAGATGAAAGCCCTACAGTTCCTGAACCTTCTGCTAAATCAAGTCTAGAAGGAGTTTTTTGAATGGCGTTTCACCAATAAGAAAAAAAATCACCTGTCAATATGACATCCTTTCACAACACTGACATTGGTAGCACACCCGAATACAGTAAAACCAGTGTAAAATTCTGAATTCCTTTGTAGGAAGTTACAAAAATAAAAATAAATCTGACACAACCATACTATTTGGGTATTTCTAGGACTCTTTTGCATCTAGGGCAAGGGTGCAAAACATTTTGTGGTCCAAGGGCCACAGAGTCATATTATACCTCTCCCAGAGGCCGCAGTAAATCTTAAATGGGTGTTCCCTATCTAAGACCTTTAGGGTATGTTCACCCTGCTTATTTTGACGTGGTTTTGGACGAGGTTTTCGGAACGTTTCGACTCCCAAAACCTCGCCTGAAACATGCTTCTTCACAGGAGGTTTTAGAGGCGTTTCTCAGCGAGGTTTTGGATGAGGTTTTCACCCATACAAATTAATAGCCAGGACAAAAAAACGTGGCGAAAACACACCAATAACCGCACCTAAAACACGCTTCAAGAATTGACACGACACTTCTATTTCAGTGCTTCTAAAGAAGCGTGTAAAAACCTCGTCGTGTGTGAACTACAACAAGGTTTTACATAGGAATCAATTAAATGAACTGGGGGCGTTTTGGATGAGGTTTTGGGCGAGGAAACGCTCCGAAAACCTCGTCCAAAACCACGTCAAAATAAGCCATGTGAACATGGCCTTATGGTGCCTTAATTGCAAGTACCCAAAATGGCAGAGGATTTTCGGGGATCAGAAGGGAGGGGTCCCCTGCCCGATACTGCAGACAAAGGATATGAGGCACCTAATGTCATTGTAGTTTTTGGTGATTACAGAAGTGGCTGTTTCACAACTACAACTAGAGAGAACAACACACATATATAGCCTTCTCTCTAACTTTACTGCTCTTTGGAGTCTCAAAACCATCAGACTTTTTTATGTTATATATTGTATCAGAAATAAATAATTCATTGATGAAGAAATCCAAAGATAATAAACCGTTTTTATTGGATTGCTAATTTAGGTTGCTTAAAATAGCATATACAGACCTATACTACCAACCGTACAGTGCCCACCAGGTCACAAGTTGTGCACCCCTGGTCTAGCCTAAAGAAGTTTGTCACTGTGATAGGTTATTTAACATATTCTATTAATTACATACCAAAATAGCCAGTGTATAAAATGAAAAGTTACCAAGTTCTTATTAATAAAAGCATAACTAGGGCAGCATAAGAAAGAAGCATAAGCTCTAAAATATAATTTTCTGTCATTTTATTCTGTATTTTTAATTGTAAAAAGCTGGTTAAATGCAGAAAATGCCCATGCTGTGCTCCGCCAGACACAATTATCGACAGATCGTCCAGAAGAGCATCGGTCAATCACTGCTCAGGTGGGAAGACACGGCTCTCGGGCTCTCTCTATGGGTACTGGCAGCATTAGAAAACCTTTTACATAAAAATACTGAATGAAATCAAAGTAATCCATATACCCGAACTCAGCATCTCCCATGATTACATGCAGTAGATGCTTGAATCATTATAGTACAAACCTTTACAATAATTTTTTAATTCTTTTAATGTATCTATCAAGGATGAAGCAACATTTTTCTACATTTTTCTTATGTTTCTGCATGGTTAAAGACTACAAATAAACATTGTGTTGGCTGCAGGCATAATTCCTTCTGCAACCCATTCTTTTGTAGGCATACACTTTGTAGGTTAGCAAGATGTAGGGGAAAGATTATTGTAAAGAAGGGTAACTGCAGAAATACGAGCTCGATGATAGAAACAAAGAAAATATCTCCAAGACCTGGAATGAAGGGTGCTTGATGTACATAGTATTAATAGGGAAACAGAAGACAACAGATACCTTAAATACACATTATAAAAGGTTATGGGCGACATGCATGAAATTTGGCGTTAACACGTCAAATTTCATGCGTATAATAATGGCAAAGAATGCACCTGATTTATGAACCCGCTATACAGAGGGTCATAAATCAGGCTCATTCTAGTGCTAGGGCGACAGTTCTGAAAGTGGTACAGCTGTTCCAGCTGTAATGTGGCTAGAAATACCGTAGCGAAGCTACGGTTCTAATGTGCCCCCGAGAATGGCGTGCAGGAGATTTAAAAATGTATGTACGGGGCTGCGCCTGATATCGGGCTGAAAAGACGCCAGATATCTGGCGCAGCCCCGTTCATTCATGTCACCCTATATGTCTATGTCATACGTCTAAAGCCCTGTTCACATCATGCTATTGCCCTCCGTTTGACATATACATTCGGTACGTTTCTGAAGAATACCTCAACAGATGACTGACACACATCTTATAAGCATACGTTGGGATATATCACCCATAGGGTTACACTGTACTTAAAAAGAAAAATGGTCTGTTATCCTGCACTAGGTTATCATAAGGGCGCGTTTACACGGCATAGGACAAATACCGGCCGGTTTGCCGGCCGGTATTTGTCCTGTTTTGCGCCCGTCCCCACGGCCGCGGGGGGATGGCTTTTCTCCGCGATGAGCGGAGAAGAGCCCTCCCCCCCCTCCCATTGAGAAGCACATCTTTCGTCCGAAATCCGGACGAAAGGTGGTGCTGGCTCGATGTTTGATCGCCGGGCGGCAACCCCGTGGGGTACAGCGCCCTTGAACTAATAGCTCTCTAAAATAAATATTAATACTACTAAATAATCATCATCTGTTGAAAAGAAATTAATAAAACCATATAGATTGCGATGTTTTGATATTAACACGATCCTATAAAAAAAACGTGCTGTTGTTTTCTAATTCGCTTACAAAAAGAGACTATTCTACAAAACAAGTTACACCCATCTTATCACTGAAAAACTACGTGAGGACATCCACCCATCTACCCCCAATATGGACACAATAAAGACAGGAACATTTTGGACTTATTCAGCTCATATTCTGAATTTCACTATTGGACAAAATCTGTCACGATGGACAATTTTCCACTATAAGAAGACTGTTATCAGATTGTAGAGCTCTATCTGAATTGCATGGAAGTGAAATTCTTTTATGTCACTTTGTTGTAATTTTGCTAGAATTAATAATACTAATTATTTTTTAATTTGAACCAGCTTTTTCATGTTGCATTTTTCCACGACACATCTAACGAAAAAGAAAATGAGATTTTACCATAATTACCAAATTGCCTTAAACATCTTGAATTGTCCTATGCTACTAAAACTACTAAAACAAAGTGAAATTACAGTAAAACACAAAACAGAAAAATACTAAATGACACATTACCTCTAAAAGGTCAAGATTCTTCCCCTGAAATTCAACAATCCTTTCTAGCTCCATTGGGATAAATGATGGGTCTTGTTGATAGAACTGTGGACAATCCTCTTCCTGAAAAAGATTAATCATCAGCTATTTTTTAAAACATGGTACACGGCGATTTGTTAAAATTATTGGTACGTGTAAGAATAGGTGGGGAAGCAGTGGAAGGTTTACTTGAAAACAAAAACGCAACTGTTCAGTTTAATCAACCAAATAAAAGGATCTTTTGCAATTTTTTATCTGTAGCTCAAAACCCCTTATGGGGCTAAAGCTCCCCCTGGACACACTAGCCTTACATTCTATGTATGCCCACTGAGGAGTTCTGCTCCTACTGAATGAAACGCGTTTGACCTCTTATCAATGTATGTCAATATTTTGATACAATAGCTTGTATATCGTTGCTGTTTAATTTTTCTGGGTGTAACAGGTGAAGTTTGCGGAGCCGCTCTTATCAGAGTGATCAAACCGCTAAGGGCATACCTATCCTGCCCTTTAATTTCACAGCTTGGGCATCAACTATTGCCTTCATGGATATCAGTCTGATGGCCTGATATTGTGACACTTCAGGTGATGTAGTGCTCATCTATGGTGAGTCTATCTTTATTGAGAATTTGTATTATATTATTAAAAGTTAAGTTTTATTGTGATAGTCCTGGATCGCTTCTAGTAATCACATTACTATAGAGCTAGCTGTCCATTAACAAGTTATGATTCACTACAGATAAAGTGCTACAGCTTAGGCAAAGTTAGGAGTGGTGCAACCAGAGATGCTGATTAGAAGGCTATGTTCACACCGTGTTCAGGTGAACAGGTTAGGATGTATATCTTTGAGGTATACAAGAAACACAGTGTTAACATAGGCTTACCTGCACATTGTGTCTATCCTCCTTTTTGTTAGTTTTCTTTGTAGCTTTTCTTTCTATGGTATAAGAGTTGTGCTATGTGCTGTGGGCCAGCTGGCTGTCTGCCCATTGCTGCATCCCTCACGTTTCCTCTTTGGTCTATTCACTGTTTTACACTAGTTAGATTATTTTAGGCAAGAATGAAAAAGTTTCTGAACAGTTACAGAGCCTGAGGGCAGGGAAAGGGAAGCTATAGACGGGGCTAGGATCACATCACGTTTGTGATGTATGTTTGGCATGTACTCTAGAAAGCTGCTGATGTACATACTAAATGTATCTACTGGGGTAAATAGCTAGGTGGAGGCCAAAAGAGTGCCTTTTATCCTCGTTTTGGAAAGATATGTCTGTATACTGCAAACAAAAAAAAAATTTAAGTAAAAAAAGCAAGGAATAGCATAAAATCTTGCAGTATTCCGGTGAAAACCTTTTTTAATGTTATTTTTACACTAGGACCCTATGAGTGATTGAAGCCCTTCAGAGGCCATAAACTTCATCTGAATCTTGCCTAACAGCAATGTGAAAAGGTGTGGCCACATCTCAAATTATGCAAACTCATTGCAAACAGGAGCCTATATTTAAGCATTAAACCACCCAATTTCCATAGACCAACACTGGTAGTAGTATGGGTCCATCTGAGGAGCTCGGTGATTTTACTACAGATACCACCTTAGCTACAAGTCAGTTTATAAATGTTCTGATCTGCTAGTTGTGCTCTAGTCAACAGCGTTTTGGAAGCTTCATGAAATAATTAACCCAAGGTCAAGAATGCGCTACTGGACCACAACCTCCCCAAACACCTTTGGGTTAATTAGAAGTCGGTTTAGAGCCGTATCTAGTGTCCAGTATTATTGTTTGACCTCACAAATGCCTGTCTGACCGAGTGGGAAAAAATTTACTTCGACACATAGGGGGACATATATTAAAACTGTCTTGGTCTAAGATTTTTCTTGTTGCCCACAGCAACCAATGAGAGCACCCCTTTCATTTTTTCAGAGTACTATATGAAATGAAAGGGAAACTCTGATTTGGTTGCTATGGGCAACAAGAAAAGTCTTAGATCAAGACAGTTTTCATACATATGGCCCATACAATTGTTATAGCCGCAAAAAAGATGTCCTACTCCATAACACCACCCATTGTTTTGGAATGGAATGTACAAAAAGCTCATATAGGTGTGTTGGTTAGGTAGCCACATATTTTAGGTCCTGTAGTGTATATTTTTATACTATAGTATAGTTTTTATACTATAGTGTAAGTTTTACTATATTTAGTACTGATATATGAAAATAGAATAAGTTATGATAGAAACACTTTAACCTTTAATGTTGTATAAAGCAGGCAAGACAATCAATTTAATAAAATATAGAGATTTATTGCCATGTTTGGTAAATTAAGTATTAACTAGGCTGGGAGCTAGTTTAACAAGGCCGACAGATTTCAATAAGTTTTTGTTGACCAAAATTATAAAAATTAGCAATTTAATCTCTATCATGTAAGTATTTTACCTGGCTGATTGTAGACTGCTCATTACTTGGAGACATGTCAACACATTTATGATTTTTTACGTCCCATCGACATTCCCATTGAGTAGTTACACAAGAAATGCATCTGTGGATGAAGACATATTCTGTGTTAGCAACGTTCGAGAATGAAGGGAGCGCAAATTCCAACCTAGATTATACCAAAATCACTTACGGTAAGTTCTCTGAAAGGTTCATGGACTCTTCACAATTGTAAAACGGATAGGTGTATTCAGCAAAGAACACGCGGTTATTCGTCACAAATAGTGTAATAGTGACATTAACATAATCTGTATAAAAGTGGAGATTTCACAGAGAAATGTTATTTTTCAAAGTGTTTTTTTTTATTTAGAATTTTTTGTATTTTTATTAATGCCATGTTTACTTACCCTGGCCAATGACAGGAGTGGGAATACTTTTAGGCTGAGGACAAGAAAAAGAGCCATCATCTTCTAGAACGGCCGCTTGGACGTTTCCTCCAAAGTCACATGTCAGCTGGTCACCTTCATGCAATGCTATTGCTGGTGCCACACGCAACACAACCTGTAGCAGCAGAAATAATGAGCATGTAATAATCTTCTGCTGTACTATTGCATTTGTATTTAAATACACTCACTCTGACTTGATGGAAAAAGCAAAAGATAATGCAAAGAAAATATCTGCTTCTCTATCTATCTATCTGTATATACGTGTGTATGTCTATTGGAATCAGCAGCTTTTCTACTTCTCACAATACCTTAACAATGCATGATGTATTAATTAGCCCTATTGTTAATGATGTATGGAGAAGGCTCAAAAACGGAGTCTGCTCCATACATTGAACATTTTACATCATTAGCCAATACTGCCCATTTAACCACTTAAATGCCACAGCCGCACTGACCACAGCATCTAAGATGTTAGAAAGGGTGTAGCATCCCCTTCTGTCTCCAAGCAGACATCCCTGCAACACAACTGTGTTGTGCTGTTTATTTGTCCTGGCAGCCGGGGCCTGATAGAAGCCCCTAGGTCTCCAATGACTGTGCCCCAATTCCGTAAAAAATTTACAAATTTCCCAAAAATTCATTCCAATTTATAAAATAAAAAATTAGAATAAAAAGGTGTTACCGCATCCTTAAAGGTTTGATCTCACAGAAGATCATGCTATTTATCATGTATGAACGTTGTAGGAAAAAATTATCCAAAACAAGACTTGCAGTTTTTAGCAGAACCTGCCTTACAGAAAAAAATTAGATACAAAGTAAATAAAAAAAAGTCCTTATAAAACTATGCTTACAGCTAAACCCCCAAAAAAAGTTATGGCTCTTGGAAGGCAAAGATTAAAAAAAAAAAATGGAAAGCATTCTTCATCAAGGGTTAAAAGTTATTAAGTATTTGAATAATGTATTTCATCTAAAGGACATGCAAATATAATATTTCAAACATTCGGAAACTTGGTCAGCAAATAACCAAGAGGGCAAAAGTAGAAAAAGTGCTGGACGAATGGGATATCCTTCTTAAGTATTCTTTTAAAGGGAATGTGTCATCAAAAAGGACTTATTGTTTAACTCATGTTTTTATGTTAAACACATTTTTTAGGAATTTTTGGTTATATATTTTTTTAATTTTCCATATCACTTTCAGCATTTTTTAATAATTATTAAGTCCTGCAGTTTTCACCTTGGCCACTAAGCCTAACAACAGTCTGACACTTCCTGCCCTAGAGATAAAGATTCTCAGTTGTCTGCTCATTATTAACACAAGCAGGGTCAAACTGAAAGGAGACACCAGTGTGAATAGATAACACAGAATCCACCAGTAACAAGAGGAGATAGTCACAGCTCTCCCCCCCTCCTCCCTGCAAAGTGATTTCTTCCTAGGTCACACAGCATGACTAGAAAACTGTCCTATTGAAGTCTATGGGACAGAAACAGTGTTATGTGCACGAAGCTGCTGTAAAGTATCTCTGTGACTGCTGTTAAAACAGTGCAAACAAGGCCTAGTGGCCAAAGTGAAAACTGCAGGACTTAAGAATTATAAAAAAAAAATACTGAAAGTGATATGGAAAATTTAAAAAAACCATAACCAAAAAATTCTTAAAAAATGTGTTTGACATAAAAACGTGAGTTAAACAATAAATAATTTTTGATGACACATTCCCTTTAAGGTGCGCTTTTCCCAAACTCGCCTTCTTGGTTATTTGTTGACCAAGTTTCCGAATATTTGGAATATTCTATTCAATTGTTGATCCAACCGAGTTGCTGGAGTGTGTTCTGCAAGTGAGCAGCTTTCCAAAGATTTGATAAAAGCTGTTTGATTCTGCATTATAGAACGAAGAGCTTCTCTCTTTCTTTTCTATCTATTATTACATGCATTAAGAGAAAAATATAACCACTGTTAACATGTGCACGGAGTTTGCCTGTTTTCCCCATGTTTTGGTGGGTTTTCACACACAAAAACCAATAATGCTCTCGGTCTATAAAACTAGCTCTACTGTACTTGTGAGAGCATATTCTCTGTGAAGCAATGGTTAATATGATTTTATATAAGCAAGAGTACACAAAAACAAGTAAAAAAACAAACAAAAAAAAAAACTTTGCTGTTTCCAGAGTATCTGGGAAAACATCTTAACAAGGAGATCTCCCACCACTAGCAGAACAATGCTTGCCAAGCAGATCTATACCATTGTTCATTACTTACATTACTAAGATGTTTAACACTCATATTACTTGGTTGTGCACTTTCAATCTTCAAGCAGACACCATCAGGACTCCATAACCAGTGATTGGGTTCATCAGCTCGACCACAGTCTAACTTTTAAGAGCATCTAATAATGAAGTAAAATATGCAAAAAAGTGTAGTAAAACGGATTAGTGGCCCGTACTAGAATTTAATAGCTAAATACATCTAAAGAATAAAACAGCTACTTTTAGTTAAAAGGGGAAACCTTTAATAATCTCAAGTGGGAGAAAGTGCCAAAGGTCTGGTTGTTGAAATTTTGGAAAGCCATGAATTTTCTGGTAAATAAGTAGGTGCCTCAAACGTGGCATCATTATGTCATCGTGAAGCGCTTTGCAGGCTTAAAGTGGGTCACTTCAGGTGTGTATTCAATCAAATATATATTGACAAGGGTTGTCAGCAGAGACCGCCTCTTCAAGGAATCAAAGTGTATCTGCTACATGTACATACAATGACATACTGTAGGGTATCTACATTAACATACAAAATGCAATAAAAAGTTGTGCCATGAAAGATATTGCAAGAACCACTGCCAATGTGTGAAATGGAGTGTGTAGGAACCTCTCTGTCTGGCTTGTACGAATATGAAATGAAGGAAGCGTTGTACTAGGGGTTTGGGTGCAATACTGGGTTTATCTTTGGAGTCACAGTTTTACTAAAAATACATTTTTCTCAGGACACAGTTATGTTTCTATGTATTTTACCTTACTCTTTATTTTCAGGGTTTTTCTAGAGCCTGATGCAGAGAAATATTCCAACAACATGATGCTGTTGTCCACTTACTGTATGAGGGGACTAGTATATTTCTGCTGGGAGTGATGCTCCATTTGTACAATTTTGAATCTAAACCATTCAATGTTCCTTACTTATCGGTTTTTTTAAGCATGCCACCTTCTATTTGGCAAACTGTAGCCAAGAAGATTATAATTTTCTAAGTTATGGTTCCTTGACACAATGTAATTAAGCTGCTGCCAAGGAAGCACTAAGGCACGGGTGTCAAACACAAGGCCCGCGGTCCGGATTTGGCCTTGTGTTTTCCGGCCCGCGATCTCCCCGACTCCGCACGGATGTTTTACCACAGCCGCGCAGAGTCAGTCAGCAGCTGCTAGTACAGGAAGATGGCAGGAGGGATCGTTTCCCTCCTTACCTTCTCCCTTTGTATGTACTGTGCTCAGTGAGCGCTGTACATACATACGGCGTCGCAGGGGGTGTGGCGCATCGCGACGCCGGGTCTCCTCGGTCGGCAGCCTCTGCCGCAGAGGAGATCCCTGGGAGCTGCGTGACGGCGTAAGTGGCGTCACATCACGCTGCTTACACCGTACACCAGCTCCAGGATCGGCCCGTGCTACACGGACCACCAGTAGGTGAGTAGGTTTTATTTATTGTATGATCATTAGGGGGGCTATATGGGGCATCTACATGGCTACTTGGGGGGGCTATGTGGCCCCCGGTGAAAACGAGTTTGACACCCCTGCACTAAGGTAACTGTTGTATTCAGTCTCACACATGTCTGTTGCTGAAGCTCATCAATCCTTAAATATTTTGGAGGATGACCTACCCTAGATTTATAGCCACATCTGTTCTTAATATGCGTAAATGACCTTGTTAAAAGGGCGTTACCACCATGCACTTTGATGGTATATTGACAGAATTGACAGTCTGCTAGGTGTGGGTTCCACTTCTGGGACATGCAACTATCTTGGGAACGGGCCTCCGAAAGTCTTAGCTCAGGGAGGAGTGTTGGTCATGCTTGCACATGACTTGCCAATCTGTTCTACAGGAGTTCTGAATACAGCCGAGCAGGGTGTGCTATTTGTATAGCATCAAAATGCATGGTGAAAATACCCCTTTAAGTACAGTCCTAAAGATATTCCAAAACCCCGACAATAGTAAAAGCTTTACTACTTACAGCAATGGCTTATGTCAGACAGTGAACCTCACTCACTACTGTCAATATAACAAATCATCTTTACTTACTTTCCATCTATCACGCACCACCCACAGTAAGGATCCTTTGCCTGAGTACACTCATTGCAGTCCAAATATCGGGCACAGTCCTGAACAGGGACACGATGCACCTGTGTACACAGGATGTTTAATAAGAAAATGCTTACTACTAATGTAAAGTTTACAAAGCAATACATGTAAGACGTTACCAAAATGATTATATTAAATGAATGCTTGTCAAAACCCCAAGATACCTATGAGCATGCATTTCCTATTCTATATGGACTAAATGTACACTTCGATTCTCTCAGTAATATTATTATGAATAATACTGATGTAGATGTGAAAATGTAATTTACTTTTATAGATGTTTTACCTGAAAATAGCCTATTGTTTAAATCAGGTCTTCATATTAAACTTTGTTTTCTAATATGTTTTGCTAATGTTGTTTTAATTTTCTATATTCGTATATATATACATAACCAAATTCCTGAAATCCTGCAGTCTACACCACTGAGCCTAAAAATAATCTGATTATCATCACAGGCAGAATTAAAATGAAAGTTAACACACAGGATCCACCATTTACAAAAGGAGACAGCAACAGCTCACCTCCTATCCCCGCTACATACTTACTTCTTAGCAGGTCGTAGAAGATACCTAGAAAACCCTGCCATAGAAGACATTGGGTCCCCTATTGTTCACAGGCACCAACTTCTATGTGGCTGCTGTAAAGCATCGCTCTAAATGCTGTTAAAAACAGCTCAAGCAATATGGTAGCCACCACAATCATATACAGATAACAGAATAAAAAAACAAACAGCTAAGAATAAGTATCAGTATGTGGTTTTAACTGGTAAAAATATTTGTATATAACTATGTATATAAGATATATTCCTTTTATGGCTGAAAGCACTAAGAGATATTACCATTAATGGTAAAATAACCCATATAGATGTTCCTATATCCATACAGGAAACAGTATAAAACTATAAACTAATAAACCGTTTTAGAAAATGTATTGACCAGGACTTTATAAAACAAAAGTGTAAGCCCAATTTATTGTCCTACACAGATATGTCATTGTTTAGTCTTGAACTTAGATCTCTCAAAATGAGTGGAACATGAAACATGAAGTTATTCTGACAGTAGACAGATTCAGCCAGGTCTTTAGACGGCAAACAGTCTCTTTTTCAAATGCTTTATGCAAATAATATGATTGAAAGGCCTCGTTCACACGACGGGTTTAGCTGCGGGTTCGGCCACGGCTTTCTCCGCGGTTCCTGCGGCTGAACCTCATCCTAACCTCGCGGTAAATCGCGTCTCCCGACGCGGGGGCTGGGTGTGGTCGCGGCGCAAGTGGGGCATGGTTTGGGGTGCGGCTTGCGGTGAGGGTTTGCCCCAATGCAAATTAGTAGGCAGGGGGCAAACCGCGCGGCCGCCGTGCTGAGGACTCCCTGTCAAGAATTGACAGGAGAGTTCTCAAACAAGCGAGGCAAGGCTGCGGTCCCAAAGCCGTGGCCAAACCCACGGCGTGTGAATATTAACGCGGTTTCCAATAGGAAACCATGTTAATAAACTAGGCGCGATTTGGACGCGGTTTTGGCCGCGGAAACCGCGTCGGAACCCGCAGCCATAACCGCGGCCAAATCCGTCGTGTGAACAGGGCCATCACGTTCAAACAAGGGTGGGGAAAGATGTAAGTAAAGGGAGGAGTAGATTACATTTTTAAGCTTTATTTCCCTGCTACTGATGAAGACTTTGGAACCCATAAGACATGAACCAATCTGCCCTAAAAGAATATTTTATTTCCGATTCCAAAATTGCCATCAAACTGGACCAACATTTATTTGTAATTAGTTCTCTAAGCCTTTCTTGAAACCCTCAACTGCTCTTGCTGTGACCAGGATCTCGGGCGGCTATTTCCCAGATTCACAGTTCTCAAGGTAAAGAAGGTTTTTCTCTTCTGGAATCTTGTTTTCTCCAGCCGGAGGGAGTACCCCCTTGCCTTTTGAGTTTTTTTTACATGAACTAGCATCTCCCCAAACATTTTGTAGGAGCCATTTATATAAGTATATAAATTAATCATGTCTCCCCCTAACCACCTTTTCTCAAGATTAAATAGTAATGAGTAAAGGTTAAAAGAATTAAATCTAAGATGAGAAATCACTGAATATACATATAAAGAAAAAAGCTTCCTTCAAATTGCTTTATCAGTGGAAAAAAATTAACACGCTAGAATACAACTTTTATTTACAATCTTAAAATAGGACAATGTTTTTCCTCCTGAGACCTTAAATGATACATTCCACCGCACATATATATTTACAAGAATTGCCCAGAAAACAAATGAGGTATCATATAAATACTATCATACATAGAAATAAAAATCTATGGTAAACTCACAAGAATTATACATATCTATAACCATTCCTCCACGGTATAGACACCAACAACAAACCACAGAAATCAAGTATAAGTGGAAACCAACCATAAACCATACAACTCAACCTGTTAATCCCTACCTAAACTGCGGGGAAACCGCACCAAGAAGGGTGCCTCCACTTACAGAAGCTGAACCCTATATGCAAACTGAACTATAGGTTGTCAACTCACGAACATAGCCCAGTGCACTTCTCCAGGGGCAATACACATACGTATAAGGTATCGTTCACATGGCTTATTTGTGCACGGATTTCAGCCGTACTGCACGCCGTATTTGCGCTGCAGTATGGCTGAAATCCGTCCCTGTCATTCCGATAATCCACAGTTCTCACAGAGAACTATGGATTCCGCCTCTTCTGCCAGCTCGGCGAATCCGCCGGGTGGGGAAAAAGTGACATGTCAATTATTTACGGCGTGTACGCGCCGTGAATAATGACTGTCTATGGGGACAGCGAGCTGCCGTCCCCCCGCCCCGCTGCACGGCAGCCGGCGTAATTGCGGGGCGAAATGCGTCCCTGCAGTAACGCCGGCGATAAGCCGTGTGTACTAGCCCTATTAGCCAAAAGCCCAATATTGTCTCCAGTTAGAGGGATACAATTTTCATTTATAGGTAAACAAACACGGTTCCACTAATACTATAAGCAAGTAGATATGCACAGTTCCAATAGTAAGTAAAGTATATATGCACGGTTTAAATAGCAAAACCTGCGGTTATGAGGTCAACCATTTCTTCAGAAGTTTGGTGGCCAGCAGAATACAAAATATATATTAGCTTCTTAATTTTTTTCAGTGATATAGTCATAACTAAGATGCGCCATTCCCCTTATAAGTTTGGTTGCTCGTCTTTGTACTTTAACTCCATCACATCCTTCCTATAAACCAGAGCCCAGATCTGAATAGCATATTTCAGACAGATGTTTTATGGACCAGACATAACAGTATGTTAACCACAAAAAGACTACAATTGCCCTGTTGGTTCCCATGACCTCGTCAAGGCCTTATTACGGTAAACATCAGGATACCTTTTTAAAGGTATCTCAGTGGATACTACAGACATAATGTGAATGGGGCCTGACTGCTGTCAGTTACGTGCAAGCCACGATAAATAAGAAATACATATCTGCAAGGTATGCAGTGTTGTTTCACAAGCCAATTACAACATTTTTCCCATCTGTAAGGGTATTATCTTGCAGTCTGCGCATGCACGCGTGAAGTTTAGAAGTACCCACCTTCTTCTTGGTCATGACATAGAGGTGTTCTTTGTTAGCATCGAAAGACATTCCATTCTTGACTGTACTTTTGGTATCGAATGGCACGACTCTGTACTCTCTTGACTGCTTACCTAGAAAAGCCTAGAACAAAAGTCCACAACTAAGTTTCTTGTTCACTGAACAGAGGGTAACAGAGAGTGATAGAAGTATAAACCTTAGTGATAGTAACGGTGTATCAGGAGCTGTAGTGGTCTTTTCCCGTACACTGCTATATGCACATTCCAAGTTAAGGACGTGTTCCTGATCAACTTCATATCCCAGTGTTTCAGGCATAAAGAAAGGGCTGTGTGCTTGAATGGTGCCAACAAAATTCTATGTTTAGTACTTGGCACACAGAGGGATTGTGCAGAGTGTGGGATGAAAGGAATAGCTGCATAATTATTGTTTTCACTTTCTCTCTCAGGGACCTCACAGAAAAGTAATTTAGGATGAAGAACACTGTACTGCATCTTAACTGGAGGCCTCCAAGTTCTTTCTTTTAGAGCCTATACACAGAAAAGATCTAGATTTATCTAGATACAAAAGCATATGGCTGTAGGAGCCATCTGATTTCCTTCAACAGCAGTCTGGCTTCAGAGACTGATAGTAAAGTACAAGAACGGTTTACAGATAATAAAAAAATAAGAAAAACTCTTGAAAACTTATTGAAGTTGCTACTTAAAGGGGTTTTCCCAAGACTTCTAAAAACCTCCTATCACCTCTCACTGTGCTAAAATAGAAAATGTCAAATAGTCGCCAAAAAATGGGAATCTCGCAAGAGAACAGAGAGTGACTTTTGATCACTATATTTACTATTTTGCCATAGACAAACTTAAACTCCATCAGTTCTCTATCTATAAAACACTAAACCGTAACTTTTATTATGTATAACTCTTAACCTCGATACCAGCGGTGGCGAACCTATGGCATGCGTGCCCGAGGTGGCACGCAGGGCCACCTCTGCTGGCACGCATGCCAGGCTGGGCACCGCTGCCTTCCTGCACTGTGATCCGGACACCGCGCCGGCAGGGCCCGGTGTCCGGGTCACAGTGTCGGTCCTGGGGCCTTCGGCAGCCCCAGGCCTACCGCAGCGTGAGTCGGGACCTGTCGCGCACACTCAGCGCTGAGGGAGCGTGCGGGCCCATGCGCTCAGCTGGCAGCGACGCGATGTAATTACGTCATCGCGCCGCTGCCTGTCCTCAGGCACACAGCCCGTCATAGGCTGTGCGCCCGAGGAGCAGCCAGAGGAGCGTGCCACGCTGGGATGGAGAGACGAAGACAGAAGAGGAGCGCGCGGCTGGGATGGAGGGGAGTATTAGGGTTGTTATTTTACTTGTGCAATATACTACACTCACCGGCCACTTTATTAGGTACACCATGCTAGTAACGGGTTGGACCCCCTTTTGCCTTCAGAACTGCCTCAATTCTTCGTGGCATAGATTCCACAAGGTGTTGCAACGATGCTCAATTGGTACCAAGGGGCCCAAAGAGTGCCAAGAAAAATATTCCCCACACCATGACACCACCACACCAGCCTGAACGTTGATACAGGCAGGATGGATCCATGCTTTCATGTTGTTGATGCCAAATTCTGACCCTACCATCCGAATGTCGCAGCAGAAATCGAGGACTCATCAGACCAGGCAACGTTTTTTCCAATCTTCTACTGTCCAATTTCGATGAGCTTGGGCAAATTGGAGCCTCAGTTTCCTGTTCTTAGCTGAAAGGAGTGGCACCCCGGTGTGGTCTTCTGTGCTGTAGCCCATCTTGCCTCAAAGTTCGCCGTACTGTGCGTTCAGAGATGCTCTTCTGCCTACCTTGGTTGTAAACGGGTGGACTATTTGAGTCACTGTTGCCTTTCTATCAGCTCGAACCAGTCTGCCCATTCTCCTTTGACCTCTGGCATCAACAAGGCATTTCCGCCCACAGGACTGCCGCTCACTGGATGTTTTTTCTTTTTCGGACCATTCTCGGAAAACCTGAGAGATGGTTGTGCGTGAAAATCCCAGGAGATCAGCAGTTTCTGAAATACTCAGACCAGCCCTTCTGGCACCAACAACCATGCCACGTTCAAAGGCACTCAAATCACCTTTCTTCCCCATACTGATGCTCGGTTTGAACTGCAGGAGATTGTCTTGACCATGTCTACATGCCTAAATGCACTGAGTTGCCGCCATGTGATTGGCTGATTAGAAATTAAGTGTTAAGAGCAGTTGGACAGGTGTACCTAATAAAGTGGCCGGTGAGTGTATATATACTGCCTTGGGGAGCCCATCTATATAGTGGCTGGTTGGGGAGAGCCATCTATCTGTATAGTGGCTGGTTGGGGAGAGCCATCTATCTGTATAGTGGCTGGTTGGGGAGAGCCATCTATCTGTATAGTGGCTGGTTGGGGAGAGCCATCTATCTGTATAGTGGCTGGGTGGGGAGAGCCATCTATCTGTATAGTGGCTGGTTGGGGAGAGCCATCTATCTGTATAGTGGCTGGTTGGGGAGAGCATCTATCTGTATAGTGGCTGGTTGGGGATGAGCCATCTATCTGTATAGTGGATGGTTGGGTGGTAGAGCCATCTATATGTATAGTGGCTGGATGGGGAGAGCACATCTATCTGTATAGTGGCGCTGGTTGGGGGAGCCATCTATCTGTATAGTGGCTGGTTGGGGAGAGAGCCATCTATCTGTATAGTGGTGGTTGGGGAGAGCATCTTATCTGTATAGTGGCTGGTTGGGGGAGAGCCATCTATCTGTATTAGTGGCTGGTTGGGGAGAGCCTCTATCTGTATAGTGCTGGGTGGGGAGAGCCATCTATTCTGTATAGTGGCTGGGTGGGGAGAGCCATCTATCTGTATAGTGGCGAATGGTGGGGCAAGAGCCATCTATCATGTATAGTGGCTGGTGGGGATGTAGCCATCTGTATAGTGGTCGGTGGGGAGAGCCATCTGTAAAGTGGCTGGTGGGGAGGGGAGCCATCTGTAAAGTGGCTGGTGGGGAGAGCCATCTGTAAAGTGGCTGGTGGGTAGAGCCATCTGTCTGTCTAGTGGCTGGTGGGGAGAGCCATCTGTCTGTATAGTGGCTGGTGGGGAGAGCCATCTGTCTGTATAGTGGCTGGTGGGGAGAGCCATCTGTCTGTATAGTGGCTGGTGGGGGGAGAGCCATCTGTAAGTGGCTGGTGGGAGAGAGGCCATCTATCTGTATAGTGGCTGGTGGGGAGAGCCATCTATCTGTATAGTGGCTGGTGGGGAGAGCCATCTATCTGTATAGTGGCTGGTGGGGAGAGCCATCTATCTGTATAGTGGCTGGTGGGGAGAGCCATCTATCTGTATAGTGGCTGGTGGGGAGAGCCATCTATCTGTATAGTGGCTGGTGGGGAGAGCAATCTATATCTGTTTATAGCTGGTGGGGGGAGAGAGCCATCTATCTGTATAGTGGCTGGTGGGGAGAGCCATCTATTGTTATAGTGGCTGGTGGGGGGAGAGCCATCTATCTGTATAGTGGCTGGTGGGGAGAGCATCTATCTGTTATAGTGGCTGGTGGGGAGTACCCAATCTATCTGTATAGTGGCTGGTGGGGAGAGACATCTATTGTATTAGTGGCTGGTGGGGAGAGCCATCTATCTGTATAGTGGCTGGTTGGGGAGAGCCATCTATCTGTATAGTGGCTGGTGGGGAGAGCCATCTATCTGTATAGTGGCTGGTGGGGAGAGCCATCTATCTGTATAGTGGTGGTGGGGTGAGCCATCTATCTGTATAGTTGCTGGTGGGGAGAGCCATCATATCTGTTATAGTTGCTGGTGGGAGAGCCATCTATCTGTATAGTGGTGGTGGGGAGAGCCATCTATCTGTATACTGGCTGGTGGGGAGAGCTATCTATCTGTATAGTGGCTGGTGGGGAGAGCCATCTGTATAGTGGCTGGTGGGGAGAGCCATCTGTATACTGGCTGGGGGGGAGAGCCATCTGTATAGTGGCTGGTGGGGAGAGCCATCTGTATACTGGCTGGTGGGGAGAGCTATCTATCTGTATACTGGCTGGTGGGGAGAGCGACCTATCTGTATATGGGCGGGGGGGGAGCTATCTATCTGTATACTGCCTGTGGGGAGAGCTATCTTTCTGTATACTGGCTGGTGGGGAGAGCTATCTATCTGTATACTGGCTGGTGGGGAGAGCTATCTATCTGTATACTGGCTGGTGGGGAGAGCTATCTATCTGTATACTGGCTGGTGGGGAGAGCTATCTGTATACTGGCTGGTGGGGAGAGCTATCTATCTGTATACTGGCTGGTGGGGAGAGCTATCTATCTGTATACTGGCTGGTGGGGAGAGCTATCTATCTCTATACTGCCTGTGGGGACATATATCTATATACCTATCTGCCTGAGGAGACCTATATTTATATACCTGCCTAATTGAGGGGACCTATACACCCACCTAACTTAGGGGACTTCTATAATTCTAAGTAAGGAGTTGCTGGAAAAGTAAGGATTCTAATATATTTGTGTCTAAATCTGCAGGGATGAGTGTTGGTCGGGAGAAATCAGCATGAAGGTGTGAACCGGATGGAGAAGAAACCGGAATGTGACCGACTTACTGGAGAAACGTCACATGCGAGTCACTAAATGTGCCTGAAATGTAATCTCTTATATGTGTGCAAAGTGTAATGGTTTATATTCAGTAATGGTGTGGCAGTGTTATATAGTCACTATGTGGTGACGAGATGTGTCGGTATTATTCAGTCACTTTGTGGTGGTGATACGTAGCGGTATTATTCAATCACTTTGTGGTGGTGATACATAGCGGTATTATTCAATCACTTTGTGGTGGTGACACGTAGCGGTATTATTCAGTCACTATGTGGTGGTGGTGGTGGTGTGGTATTATTCAGCCACTATGTGGTAGTGGTGGTGTTGTGGTATTATTCAGTCACTTTGTGGTGGTGATACGTAGCGGTATTATTCAGTCACTATGTGGTGGTGGTGGTGTTGTGGTATTATTCAGTCACTATGTGGTGGTGGTGGTGGTGTTGTGGTATTATTCAGTCACTATGTGGTGGTGGTGGTGTTGTGGTATTATTCAGTCACTATGTGGTGGTGATACGTAGTGGTATTATTCAGTCACTATGTGGTGGTGGTGGTGTTGTGGTATTATTCAGTCACTATGTGGTGGTGGTGGTGTTGTGGTATTATTCAGTCACTATGTGGTGGTGTTGTGGTATTATTCAGTCACTATATGGTGGTGGTGGTGTTGTGGTATTATTCAGTCACTATGTGGTGGTGGTGGTGGTGGTGTTGTGGTTTTATTCAGTCACTATGTGGTGGTGGTGGTGGTGTTGTGGTATTATTCAGTCACTATGTGGTGGTGGTGTTGTGGTATTATTCAGTCACTATGTGGTGGTGGTGGTGTGGTATTATTCAGTCAACGGTCTGCTGAGCACCTGTGTACACTGCTATCTACCACTATATGGTCACTGTATAGTGGAAGTATGGCAGAGGGATGGGCTAAGCGGCTGTCACATCCCTCGTATTAATTGTTGTGCGACCCTGCTTCCCAACGTTACTTCCCTGCTTCGTGCCGACGTCGGCGGCACTTTGCGGCAACTAAAGTATTTTTCGGTCGCAGTTTCGGCACTCGGTCTCAAAAACGTTCGCCATCACTGCTCTATACACACTATTTAAAAACCTGATTTCTAACCTCACCATTTAACCCTTTCTACTTCTGAAGGAAGGAATAGCTCCTTTTCTATCATCAAGTCTGGTGGAACCCCACCTATTAACAGGAAAGCCTTATATCTACAGCAAATTACTAGCTCCAGTAAGGGATCCCAAGCCAACTACTTGGGCAGTCTTCCCTAATCCAATGGACACAAAACAAATAAGGCCCCCTTGTGACACCCTCTGCAGCGGGTGACACTTGTAGACAGAGGTGAGAAATCACAATTTAAAACATCATGCCTGACCTCCCCAACATGTTTCACCAGCTAGCCTCGGACCGGACCTAAAACCCCTGATGAAGCCACCACCAGACTTGATAATAGAAAAGGAGCTATTCCTTCCTTCAGAAGCAGAAATGGATAAATTGAGCGGTTAGAATTCAGGTTTTTAAATAGTGTGTATAGAGGTTAAGAGTTAGATATAATAAAAGTTACGTTTTAGTGTTTAACAGATAGAGAACTGATAGAGTTTAAGTTTGCCTATGGCAAAATAGTAAATGTAGTAAAATAGAAAATGAACCCATACTTCCCTCTCCCATCACCACTGTTTCAGCGCTGTCACAGCTCTCATGCTCCCAAAGGTTCCTCACCGATGATGTCACGTTCATGGATCACATGATGCAGCAGCCAATCACTGACCTCTGTGGTCACATACTGTACATGTAGGGATGTGACTGCTGAGGCCAGAGACTGGTTGGTTGCAGCATTATGTGATCCACAGATGTGACATCAGTGAGGGATGGGGGGCACGGGGACACTGGAGCCCTGGCAGTGATGGGAGGGAAGTATGGGTTCATTCTCTATTTTAGCACAGTGGGAGGGAGATTTTAGTAATCCTGGAAAAAACCTTTAACTGCAAAATGCTTGGTCACCACTATGCAAAAGGATGTTAATACGGAATCAGAACCAAGATCAAGGGCGTGGCTATAAGGGGGTGCAGAGGTAGCAGTCGCTACCAGGCCCAAGCGCTTGAGGGGGCCCAAAGGACCCTCAGTCACATACGACTACACCAGTATTATCCGTGGCACGTGGTAGGCGGGGCCTTTTCATGGATTTTGCATTGGGGCCTATGAGCTTTAAGTTACAGCCCTGACCAAGATTAAAAGTAGACGTTTCCCAAGTCTGACCATCAATTATTCCATCAATGTAAGAATGCTTGCAGCCCAAATTTGTACTGTACCAGCTCTATAACCAAGGATCAATAAAACAATGGGATTTCACCAGTGGCCCTGCCTCTAGCTATGAAAATGTCACCTTCCAATCTGGTGAGATGAAACTAATGGATCTTTGTATTAAAAAAATATATATAGACCAATGGGATCACAGAAAAGTCATAATGGATATTCATAGATCCAGCTACATTTCAGATTCAAAGTGAACTGCCCCTGAATTTTGCTGAAATACACCAGCATAGCAACCTGCTAGTCAGACTGCAAAATGAAGTATATTATTCCTCAAAAATGGGCGCCTCACTGAAGCTGACCCGCATCCACAGCACTACTCATGGACTACTTAGGTGAGAAACATCTAGAGCCAGTATACAAATCTGCAGCGTGCACTGAAATAAGACATGCAGTACATCTAGTAACACATAACAGGATTAGATTCTTTCTGCAGAAATGATCCAGATCTTTACAATAGAAGCTTTGCTTACTTTCACCAGTTTTCCTTCAGCTGTACCAAGGAACGCAATGGTGTGCTCATTTTCTACAGATACTGCTACAGAGGTAAAGGGGTTATTTTCACGCACAAGAGTAGCATCCGCCGCTACGCCATCCTTGCTCTGCAGTGGGTACGGCAAGTGTTCAGATCCGCATGGATACTTGATGGACTCATTGGGATACTGGAAATGATGAAAAAAAGACACGTCAGACACTATAAACCATAGCAGTGCTGTCACTTACGAAGGGTTCATACCTAAAGTCATTATAAATCACAAGTTTGTGGCAAACCGTTTACCTTGCTTACTCTGCACACAATATAATGGCAGAGTATTTATTTCAACATTAAAGTGGTTTTCTCACCACACTGATTCCTTACCTTTGCCTGCATGTTTAAAGCTAAAGACTATTACCAACTACATTGTGGTTTTAATTTTGCTTTTGTTCAGGAGATTTTATTTTATCTCCTCCTTGTTTACATAAGCTTCTCTAGGTTCCCAGCCATCTCTCTCTCTCCTCTCATTGCTTCAGCAGCCCTGTCCAACCTTGATGACTAACTCCCTGCTTATTGTTACCTCCAACACAGGAGCTTGTTTATCTATGTTATTGACAAGTTAACCTTTTAGAGCTCTGTAGCCTTGTGGATCACAGTTTACAAACCTCCTGCACTTAAGTCACTGTAACAGGATCAGCTAGAATTAGCAGAGCTAATACGGCCAATTACTGCTATAGAACCACCCACAGCCTAACTAGGAACTGTGAGTCTGTAGCTGGCGGTGAAGAGCAGGCTCTGTGAAACAGCATGGTGAAACTTCAAATATCTCGTTTGTCTGTGATGGCAGGATGAAAAATACAGGAGAAAAAAAAGGACCTCCTGGACGAGCTCATTCCATAGCATCGGTGATTCCGGCATTTTTGATTGGAGATGTGAACGATCATCATTCATGTGACAGGTGCAGCCAATCTCAGGCTGCAACAACTGCACCTCTCACGTGAAAGATCCAACTTCAGCCAAGACCATCACTGTGAAAGCGGGCGTGGGGGAGGGAGGTGGTATTTTCCTGTCTCCTATTTTTCCTCCTGCCCGACTGACAAATGAGTATTTGAAGTGTTGGAACACCCCTTTAAGGCTTAAGAATTGATAAGAAGACCTGACAACACATGCTAATTAAAAAGCATCAAGAGAGAAAACCTCCTGCTGGGTGGCTTAAGGGCGAAATATCCAAAAAATTGGCGGTGCTACGTCAGTTTGTAGGCGCATTAAATAAGTGTAAAGTGCGTCAGAAAATCTGGCATCAGGTATACCTTGCATAGTAAATGTAATGCGCCTAAAAATGATGCGATGTGCACCTCCATAAAGAAAATTGCTATGTGTTAGGCGCATTCCATATACTTGTAATAATAAGTTATGCGCCTCCGTGCGCGATGTGCCTTGATAGCGGCATTACATACTCTACCAATGAAATGTGTTGTGTCACAATTAGCGCAAATCGCGGCACATAGCATATCATTAGAAGCGTATGTAATGCCCCTATTGAGACACATCGTGCATGGAGGTGCATAGCTTATCATTACACATACTTGTAAAATGTGAAATGTGCCTAACACTTATACACTTGTAATGATGTGCTATGCTCCTCAATAGGCGCATTTCGTTATGGAGGCGCACAGCACATCATTTTTAGGCGCATTACAATGTGTCGGTCCCGGCAGATAACACGCCTAGTTTTAGTGTACGATAGTTCATTTACATCCAAAATATGGCGTCAAAAGCAGTTTTAGCGCAATATAGACCAAAAAACTGGCGTTGGCATCTTGGGAAATGTCACCCTAAGTTGTTATTCAGCTTTTTTTGAAACACGCAACTAAATAATAGAATATTTGGGGAAGGAATCTGAAAACGTATCATCCTAAAAGAAGAAGACAACACTGTACTTAAAGGGGCTGTGCCAGCTCATTATAAGCCAGCCTCATAGAATGAGGAGATGGCCACGCTTACGCAGTTCTCCCCATTCATGTCTATGGGAGTTCCGAATATACCCAGGCATACTTGCTCAGTTATACTTCGAGCTCCCATAGACATAAATGGGGAGAACTGGGCAGGCGCGGCCATCTCCCGGTTCTCAGAGGCTGCCTCATAGCACAGTGACAAAACCCCTTTATAAGTTGTGTGTCCACCTTTGCATCTTATATTCAAGGCATCTAAAATGAGAAATGAAGCATAAGGGACAGGATTCAGATGTTCCAGTTGATTTGAGATTACAAGGCTGGCATCACGTGCAGTCTTTGTGCTAGATGTCGGTATAAACACAATGGACACAAGAGAGAGGAGATGTATCAGCTGTTCCTTTATACAGTTCTTCTTGTAACCATCTGTGTGATTTATTAGGGCTTGTTCACACGACGTTTTGGATCTGTTTTGGATGCGTTTTACGGATCCGTTTTTAACCTGCGAAAACTGGATGCAAACTGCATCCAAAAAGCGGATCCAGAAAACGCAACAGCTGATCCTTTTTTGGATGCGTATTGGATGCGTTTTACGGATCCGTTTTACAGATCCGTTTTTTCAATGCTTTATTTAAATCAACCAATCAAACTGCAATTTAAATATAATATAACTTATCAATGACCAAGAAAAAAAACTTTTTTTACCTAGTGTCAGTCAACTGTACATACACCTATGATTTTAGAACCCGCCCCCCCCTATTTATTTTTTTTTTAAATCAACCAATAGTTTTCAAACCCACCCCATGTAAATTAATTAACAACAATCATGTATAAACTAAATAATTTCTAAACTAAATATTTATAAATTAAATATATATTTAGTATACATATATATATATATATATATTTATGTACATATATATAAATGTATATTTATATACTATTATACACATTTATAATATTATATACATTTAAACTTTTGTATAGAATATATATATAAAATATATATACTATTATATACATTTATATATATATATATATTTACATACATTTATAAACTAACTATAAGCCAAACATAATATTAAAATTTTATATTTAATTTAAATCCAATGCGTTTTACAGATGCGTTTTTGGCATCGAAAACGGATCTAAAACGCACCCAAATGTATGCTGCGCTTTTGCATCCGCTTTCGGGATGCCAAAAACGCACTCCATTATTTCCTGGGGGGATTTCTCTTGCGTAAAACGCAAGAAGAATTGACATGTCAATTCTTAAAACGGATCCGAAAAACGCATCGCGAAAAGCGCATCGGCGATCATTCGTGTGAACAGCGATGCGCTTTTGCCATTGAAAGCAATGTTAATCACACTGACAATTGTCAGATCCGTTTTACGGATCCGTAAAACGGATCCGTAAAACGGATCACAAAAACGTGTGAACAAGCCCTTAAAGGGGTTGTCTAATTTGTATTTATTTGTTACGTATGTAATAGGAAATGATACGATTTCATAGCATACATGTAATACAAATGCTGCTCCTTTTATAACAAAGCAGTAGGCTCCTACCTAGAAATAGAAAAGGTACAACCCACACTCCTCACAAAAAATAATGAGACAAAACCAGCTCACCTGGACAACAAATGAAGTGCAGGGAATGGTGACGAATGCCAGTCATGAGGAGAAAATCCCCAAAGAAAAAGTCGTTCCAGCAATCGTATGGTAATATAGGTTTATTGAAAGACTTATTAAAATCTGACGAGAAGCATAAATTCACAGAACCAAGACTGGGGTCTCACAGAGTATCGCTGACGCGTTTCAGGCAGGAGTAGCCCTCAAATTGTAGGCCACATGTTCCTATAGTAATGGTGTCCGTCATGTGACCTCCTGGCGCACAATAAGGAGAAGGGTTGAATGAGGTCTGTGAAAACTAAACAGAAGTAACTGTGGAATAACGATTATCGATATGGTTATTCCAGCAGGTTCTTCACTGTTTGGCTTTAACCGGGTTACACAAAACCCAATAGTGTAGGTGATGGGAGCCAATGACATTAACTGTAAAAACAACAAAGCAGAAAGATAAGACAGGGACGACTGTGTGAGCCTCTTCTCCACAGACAGACATGATACCATGCTGCTGGAGGCATTATACTGGAGGGGTTCTGCTACTTGATACCAGAGGTCCCATCACTACCACCATGTGTTAGCCCAAGGGAGCCATTACTATGGGCTATACCATTTAATGAGATAGTGACTTACTGCATTGGTATAAAAAAAGGCATCCTCAAACTGCGGCCCTCCAGCTGTTGGGAAACTACAGTACTTGTTGTAGTTGTAGCTTCCCGACAGCTGGAGGGCCACAGTTTGAGGATGCCTGGTATAAAAGTACAGTACAATTTTCAATACATGTACAGTATATAGTAAAGTTGTATGATTTCCTATGATATACATAATAACTAAAAACAACAAAAAGTGGACAACCCCTTCTGGTTAATCTATAGACTACTATAAACATCCAGGGCAGTTCCTAAGTGACTCTGCGAGGGTATTCCTTAAAGGGGTTGTCTCACTACCAGGATTGCTTTTTATGTTAAAGATCCTGCAAAAATAAGTCACTTTGTAATATATGTCCATTAACAGTGTCCTATCTATTCTGAGATATCCCCTCTTGTATGGGCTGCATCAACTCCTCTGGTCGCTATATCTACAGATCTCTTCAATCTCTCCTGATAGGTTGCCAGCACTGGTTGCTATAGCTACAGACCTGGCTTCTACTGCAGCCTAGTGGAAGCTAGTAAACACCCCCCTGAATTCAAAATGAAACCAAGAAAACAGGACTGAGGTCAGATGAATCAATGTAGTGAGACAACCCCTTTAGCCTCTTCATGCATTTGGTCATACTTGTACGTCCAAATAGCATGAGGCGTGTAAGGAGTGGAATCCCCCTCTTAGTCCGTTTCATATGCGGCAGGTTTTGGCTGTTAATTAAATCCTATATATGGCAGTACATTAAGGGCATGTCCCCACTGCACGGGTTTTCGGCCGTTTTTTCAACCGGTTTGCGGGTTTTCAGAACGCCTGAAAAACCGGCCGAAAATTAGCACAATTGTGCTCTATGGAAAACCTGTGCAGCAGTCCCCACTGCACGGGTTTTCCGCCCGGCGGTTTTGTCACCGGCGGACCGGCGACAAAACATTGAACATGCACAATCTTCTGTCCGGTTTTCCGGATGGAACATGTGCATCTCAATGGGAGGGGGGAGGGCTGTTCTCCGCTCATCGCGGAGAAAAGCCGTCCCCCCGCGGCCATGGGGACGGCCGCAAAACAGGACAAATACCGGCCGGCAAACCGGCCGGTATTTGTCCACTGCCGTGTAAACGGCCCCTAATACTGCTGTATGTTGGATACATGATTCAAGCTCCCTAAGGGACTAATTGTCACATTAAAAAAAAAAAAAAAAAGTGTTTAAAAAACTGTAAAGTTCAAAAGTCTCTAGCCAATTTCAAACTGAAAAAAAAAGAAAGTTACACATAATTGATAATGCCGCGTTTGTGAAATTACGATCTATTAAAATAAAACAATTTAGCCTGTACGGTAAAGTTTGTTAACGGGAATAAAAATTCTCAATGCCAAAAAAGTGTTTTATTGATGATTTCATGTCTTAAAAAATTCTGAATAAAAAGTGATCAAAAAGTTGCATGTGTTCTTGAATGGTACCAATAAAAACTACATGTCAGCCTCGCTCAAGTAAATAGACTGAAAAACCAAAAAAGTTATTGGTCACAGAAAATAGCAATTCTTGCAAAAATGTGGGAAAAAAACCCATACTAAAACGTAAGGAAAAATCTACAAATTTGGTATCGCCGGAATCATAACGACCTACAGAATACATATAATACATCATATAGACTGGAATGAAATCCATAAACAATAACTCCCTGCAAAAATGCCACAGTTGCATATTTTTTCATGTTCTACCCCACATAGTATTTTGGGTTTTCCCAGCATATTATACAGTATGTAAAGGTCAATGCCACCATTAAAAAGTACATCTTGTCCTGCAAAAAACAAGCCCTCATATAGCTATGTAGACAGAAAAAAAAAAAAAAAGTTATGGCTCTTGAAAGGCGAGGAGGAAAAAAACGAAAATCCGAAAATAGCTGCGAGGTTAAGGGGTTCACATGCTCACCGATTCTGCAGCTGTACAGAGACACGGCCTTCATAAAGTTGGGGTGAGATGTCCGAGAATTAGCGGCGCTACTTCAGTATTCAGGTGCATTAAATAAGTGTAAAGTGCACCAGAAAATCCGACCCTACCAAAAATTTGGCGTCAGGTATACCTTGCATAGCAAACATAATGCGCCTAAAAATAATGCGCTGTGCGTCTCCATAACGAAATGCGCATAGCACATCATTACAAGTGTATATGTGTTAGGCGCATTTTACATGTATGTGTTAGGCGCATTACAAGTATGTGTTAGGCACATTTCATATACTTGTAATGATAAGCTATGCGCCTCCGTGCGCCCTCGATAGGGGCATTACATACTCTACCAATGAAATGTTTTGTGCCGCGATTAGTGCAAATTGCGGCACATAGCATATCATTAGAAGCGTATGTAATACCCCTATTGAGGCACATTTCGCATGGAGGCGCATAGCTTATCATTACAAGTATATAAAATACGCCTAACACATACTTGTAAATTGTGAAATGCGCCTAACACAAGGATGCGCACAGCACATCAATTTTAGGTGCATTACAATGCGTCGGCAGATAATGCGCCTAGTTTTGGTGTGCGAAAGTTCATTTACATCCAAAATATGGCGTCAAAAGCAGTTTTAGCGCAATATAGACCAAAAAACTGGCGTTGGCATGTTGGGATATGCCGCCATTGGTGCTTCTTTATGAGAATTTTGCACTTCGAATACTGAGCTACAACATCATTCTAAACCTGTTGAGTTCTGTTTTCTATTGAAGACTGACATCTACATAATTGTTAAAAAGGTACAGTTATCATTTGTGGAAGAGTAAGCTGCTACTGTGCGACTATGGCTACAGTGGTCATGTGCCAGTGTGGATGTGAATGATGATCATCAGGAGAGCAGAGCATCACTACTATAGCGGTGGGGGATTTAAGAGGTGAACAGTGCGTGTAATTGTTATTTTAATACCTTTGCTTCTTTCTTTATCACTGCTGCAGCATTTAAAACAACATGCTAGAAAATGTAACAAGCTCCACTTTGGATAATACCTACATGTTGGAAAAGTTCCCCAGGAATAAGCAGATCACTAGTTTCTGGTCTAATTTTCTGCATTTTTAGTATTTAGAATCTGCAGAGGATCAGACTGTAACCAGTGCCCCATAGACCGCGATAGAAAATCCAAGAAGTAGTCTACTCAGCCCAGATTTTCTATTGTCTGATTTCAAAGCCGCTGGGCTGGTCAAAATCGGACTGCAGGTTTTTTTTTTGTGCAAACCTGCACCAAAAAACGCAGTATGGCGATATTAAAATGCCATCGGATTTCCAACAGCGTTTTAACTTAAGCCGTGTAGACATGGCTTTATTCCAGGGGCGTAATTACCGGGGTAGCAGACGTAGCAGCTTTCCCCCGGGGCCCGTGCGTTTAGGGGGCCCGCGCCCCGGGGCAGCTGCTACCGCATCCTCTACCCCGGTAATGCCGCTCCTGGGCCCGCCGGCAGTCAACATAACAGTTCACTGCAGTGGGCGGGGAGCTGCGGGGCCCGGCGCATGCTGCCACTGAACGCCCTGGCCCTCCGGCCCGAGCGTTCAGAGGCAGCGCTGCCCGGAGATAGCAGAGCGGAGCGACGATTCGCTCTGCTACTTCCCCTGCCGGCTCTCAGTGATCACGTGGACGCGTGCGCGGTGACGTCACATCACCGCACTGCCCGCGCTGAGCAGAGAGGCTGCAGGGGAAGTAGCAGAGTGGCGGTGCATGGGGGAGCGTGGACCGAGGTAAGTAATTGATTTCTTATTTTACCTGCCCCTAAGCCTGTCTATATACCCCACTGACTGCCTATATACCCCCCAGCCTGCCTTTATACCCCCAGCCTGCCTTTGTACCCCCCAGCCTGCCTTTGTACCCCCCAGCCTGCCTTTATAGCCCCCTAAAGCCTACATTTATACCCCCTCCAGCTGCCCTTTTTAGCCCTAAAGCCTGCCCATATAGCTCTAAGTCTGCCTGCCTGAATGCCCTATAGCCCTGTGAAGCCTGTCTGCCTATATAGCCCCCTAAAGCTTGCCTACCTATATAGACCCCCAAAGCCTGCCTGTCTACTTATATGGGGCCTCTTTAGCTACCTAAACCCTACCTATATGGCCCCTATAGCCCACCCAACCCCGTCTACATGTATGGCTCCCTATAGCTACCCAAACCTGCCTGCCTATATGGGGACTCTATTGCCTACCTAAACCTTGCCTATCTGGGGCCCCATATAGCCTATCTAAAACCTGCCTGCCTAAATGGACCCCATATAGCCAGAGGGGCAGGTGCTGGAAAAGTCAGGATTCTAAGATATTTGTGTCTAAATCTGCAGGGACAAGTGGTCGGGAGATGTCATGATGACGGTCTGGACGGATGCAGAACAAAAGGGAAAGTCAACGACTTGTCAGAGAAACATCACCTGTGAGTCACATTATGTAACTCCGCTTTAATCACATAGTCTGTGTACACTGCTATCTACCACTATATGGTCACTGTATGATGGTTATATACAGTCTGCAGAGCCTATGTACACTAGTATATACCACTATATGGCGGTACTTTTGTTCTTTGTGTACTGATCAGTAATAGTGTAGGGGTATTATTCAGTCTCTTTGTGGTCATGTTCTGGTGGTATAATCAGGTCCTTATGTAATAGCGTAATTGGTAACATTTAGTAATGTTGGTCTTGGTATAGTGGATTTGTTTTGTAGCAGTATGATGGTGATATGTATGGTAAGTTATTTGCCCTTGTATTATCTAACAGCATGTCCTGGTAAATGGTCGTGGTCAGGGAGGTGGGCGAGGGGGTGGGGGGCATCCAAAAGTTTGCTTTGGGGCCCTGGCTTCTCTAGTTACGCCCCTGCCATAGTCGTGTGGATGCAGCCTTACTCTATTGGGAGTTTAATCTGCATGGAAAACTGGGGAGCAAATGTTCAATTTCCCTGCAGTGCCACCACAGGTTAAAATGAACATTATACAGTGCCCATTCAAAGATAGGAGTTGTCTGTATAATGCAAGACTAAACAGTTCCTCCAGATCAAACAGTGCTTTTTTTTTTATAACCAATCACCATTCAAAAACAGTGAAGATCCTGAACACAAGACCAGCTCTCAGTCCCTTTAGAGGGCAGGTATGCGCCACAATACGCCTTCACTAGTGTAGTTGAAAGTATGTGCTTGGAAACGCGTACTTTCAACATGCGGCCGCTTTCTGCCTCACATACTTTCTATTTGTCAGCGAAAGATATGACTGGTCACTTCTTTTTACAAGTGTACATTATACCCCGAGAAATATGTTAGTATTAGTACTGCTGTCCATGGCAACTGTCAATCACCATGCCCGGCCATGCCTTAATCGGTTAACCTGACATAATGATGCCACAGACCACCTGGAAGCCTTTGTTAAGCTTCTGGGTTACCAGGGAAGCCATCGGAGCCCAAGATCACAGCAGCTAACGGGTTAATCACCTGTGGCTGAAGCTCACTCGAGAGCCCGCACATGTCCAACTGGTCAATGTTTCAGTACTTTTTGCACAACTTGCTGATCTCTAAAGGTGCTTTCACACAGCGCAGTTTTGGTGCATTTTTAACTGCACTCCAATTAAACTGCCTTCATTAACAGCAGGCTTCTTTGGGTGCTTTCACACGGTGCATATTGTACGCAGTTTTAATGCATTTTTCGTGCACCAATGTACAGCACTGATTGCTGTGCCTTCCTGCACAAAAATGCACCGTGTGAAAGTACCCTTTCAGTTGTCTAAATTGTTTAGAAAGGTGTTTCAAGTAAGTAATCAATTACTGTGTTTGAAGTCTTGTGGATACAAACACACTAATTGATTACTCACTTTTCAGACAGTTCAGGTTAGTGACCAAAGCTTGCTGGTAATAAAGGCACATAATTGGAGCACAGTAAAAATTGCACCAAAACTGCGCTGTGTGAAAGTACCATAACAAGAAGCTTAATGGCAAAATTCACAACAGGTGTTTGATCCCTGAGTCGCCCAACAAATTTAAGGGGATCAATTTGAATTGGGATTTAAACCGTCCTCCTCATGCTGTTCACATTTACACATCAGGAGACCAAGATAGCACCTTACAATTGACAGACCATTGACAGACCTCAAGTAGGATGCTCTCAGACGGAAATGGCAAGTGAGCTTAGAGTGTCAAAGAGTGTCGTCAGCAGGTTGTATTTTTTCTAAATTTAATCATACCATAGCGGACCAACGAGCTTTTGTAAGTCCTGGAACACCCCTTTAATTCCCCCCCCACACATGGCAGATTTGTTGCAGCACTCATCTGAATCAGGTTTGCAAAAATCTCTGAACATATAGCTGCAAAAACAGCTATTAACATGTACTGTATGGAATAGTTGTTCATCAGAAATTTCTACAACAAAACTTCCAAGTAGTAACACACTTTTCTCTTACAAGTGTACTACCCAGCCAAATCGACACATGAAAGGCTTTGACCACGCGCTTAGTGCAACTTGAAAACGGGTTTTCTCACTACAATGATTAGCTTTTAACATGTAGGGACAGATAATTGAAGACTTTTTCAAAATAAATTGCTTTGTTGATTTTTCTTTTGTCAGGAGATAAAAAAAGATTCTACATGTTTCTGGTTATGACCATGCTCTAGGCGTTCAGTCACTTTTGAAGGAGAGTCACCCCTACCAGTGTTCTAGAACAGATTTAAAAAGCCTCTTATTTAACTAAGTAAACACTATTTAGAGCTTTCCAGCCCAGTGTAATACACTTTATAATTATCTTGCCAGTCAGGAAAAAAAAAAATAGCTGGGAACGGGCAGGGCCCCCTTTGTATAAAATCCCCGAGTTGAACAGCATGTGTTTTTTCTAAAGCGGGTGGCACTGCATAGTGAAAAAACCCTTTAATGAATTTTTTTGTTTCCCCTAACCGCCCGGGTTATTTCTGGCTAGGCGCATCAGGGAAAAAAGATTTAATCTGAATAGTTGCTAAAATGTATTCCAACATATATGGTGGCATAGCCGTAGGCTAAAGCAGTCACAAGTTGAAAGTGTGTTCTCCAAATTGGATTTATTTTTGATTCCTTATGTTTAATTTGATAGCACAGCGCTCTAAAGTGTGTCTAGCCAAAATAAACCAAACGTAGTCCCAAGCTGAATAAGTATGTTTTAGCCAGGCCCAAATTGGGGGCATCCCTTTCCCGCAGGTATTCGATGTTACGGAGGCATAAAGCTGTTAAAGTGAATGAGTGTTACACAAAACCCCCTTAAAGGGGTTGTTCGTAAAAGATTGCTTTTTATGTTAAAGATTTGCGAAAAGGTCACTTTGCAATTGTGATTAACAGTGTCCTAGTATTCCCCCTTGAGTTTTGAGTTTTCCTAGGTCGCTAAAGCTAAAGACCTGTTTGTCTCTCTGAAGGTGCCGCATGGGTTTCTTGTAAGCCTGGCTTTCACTGGAAGCCCGTAAAATCCCTGAATTCAAAATGAACCAAGAAAACAGAAATGAGGGAAGGAATCAAGTAGGAGACAACCCCCCTTTAAAAATCTAAAAAATGTGAGATTTTACCCTTTTTTACCCCAAACCAATTCTTTCCCAAATGGGGTTTTTGGGAAAACGCTCTCCCCTTTGTTGTTGACTGGCTCGGTTTGACTCGTGTAACATAGTTCTCGGTTTGCTTGAAACTTCTTATTAATACTCTCCAATGAAAACATACAAAGAGCAGATTTCTCCTGATTATTGTCAAAAGGGCGAAGACTCCAAGAGAATTTTTGCAGGACGGATATTCCATTGCATTTGTAATCTTGTCCTGGGCGTTTTCCCGGGGGGGGGGGGCGGGTGAGATGTGATACTGAATGTGCTCATCTTTGCATACAAGATCCATCTCGACATAAGAAAAATAATTGAAATCCGATTTTCGAGGGGTGTGAAGGTTGATTTGGCATTTTTTTTGTCCAGCAGGTGGTATAAAGTAACGTGCTTTTAAAATCTTAAAAACGGTGACAAATGCGTGTGCTCAAGAGGGAAAAACCCCTGTTTGAAAGGGCCGAATCCCCATAGTTTCAAAAGGGGGCTTTATATCCTTTTCCCTCAAGTATTCGAGTACTGATAATTATTCCATTGTCATTTTGGCTGGCGCCTTTCCCAACAAACAGAACCCGAGGGCCACCTTCTTTCATGTCAGATACCAGACCCACGTTTCCCATTTTCGTCTTGGGCCCAAAGGACTTTTCTCCCTGCTATGTCATAAGCACTTCGAAATGTTGTTTAAATTTCTCAGAGAGCAAATCCCCTTATATATACTACCGCAAACAACTATCCTTTCTTTTGGCAAATCAAGTAAAAGCAGTTTATTGTAATTGTCTGTTGGAGCTGCAGAAGGGCACTGGTTAGAATCAATGGGCGGCGTACATTTCTTCTGATCAAGTTTTGGTCCAGTGGTATCATTTACAAGTAGCTCAAGGTCTCTGGAGAGCTGGTATAATCGGTTAACCGCCCCTATGTACACAGTGCCCGTGCCCTGGTTAATCGTTAAATGATTTAGCTCTGTGTCACTCAAAAAATAACGAAACTGTTCTATGGTAGATACTTGAGTAATGTAGATAAAGATGTTTACAAGCTGGATCCATGTGGCCATTTCTGGATAAATCCTGCAACAGAAAAAAGAAGAACATGGTTAGAGTGGCAGGAACAGAAACCGACCAACACAAGCCTGGAATCTCCAATAATAATGATCTTTATTGGTATAGCGCCAACCTATTCCATAGCACTTTACAATATAGATGAGAAAGACAAAAAACAAACCCTACATAGTAAAAAGGCTACTAACTGAATTTACAAGAGGTGTGAGGGCCCTGCTCGCAAGAGCTTACAATCTATGTGGAAATAGGGGTGAAACGAAAGGTGAAAAGTGCTGAGCTTACACAATGGTCCAGCCATGTTCCTTAAATACAGGGTCACATACATAAAAGTGTAAGAAACTACCACCCAGACAGCACATCTATATACAGATAAGTGCATGTGAGAGCTCCAGTGAATAGAATGTCAGCAACTGAAGCTACCCTGTTTCCCGAAAATAAGGCATAGTGCATTTTTTTAATGCAATTCAGAGTTTGGCTGCTTATGCTGATGTTTGTGATGAAATCACTACAGTATATTAATACATGTTGATGTTTTGTTCAATAATAAATGTGAATTCTTGTTCATAGAAAAAAAAACATCTAATAAAAATAAGTCTAAGCTTGTCTTTAGGAGCAAAAAATAATATAAGACACTGTCTTATTTTCGGGAAACAGGGTAGCAATTATCGATACTGGTAGGCCTGGCTACAAAGATGTATAATCAGGGCTCCTTAAACGGGTTTTGCCACGATGTAATGTTGACGTGGGATCCTCCAAAATGGGTATTTAATCCCTTTTCTAAATATATGCGATTACAAAAATTGCAGTGAGAGAGCTACAGGCTGCCTTACCTGCCCTTAGTTACTTCAAAGCTTCTATTAGATAGGACCTGACAAGAGCTGCTGGCCCGGGCTCCTGCAGAGAACACTTATCTGATGAGAGGGAGCTGAAGAAGCTTTCAAGGCACCCGGGTAGAAATATGTTGTTTTTTGTATACAGAATCCACTGTTGTAGTGTGATTATCTGAGTAGATCCTGCTTATCTGATGACAGAAAAACATGAAGAAGCTTTCAAGCTGCTGTGGAGAAAAGTGTTGTCTTTTGTATACAGAATCCACAAGTTGTAGTTTGATTATTTCAGTGAACATTTCACACGATCCCTTATGCAGCTCTCTGCTCTGGCTGTCTGTCTGTCTCTCTCTCAGCTCAGCATGGCTTGTTTACATTTGCTTCTTAGCAGATAAGGCACGTCCTGGCAAGACCCCTTTAAATCTACGAGTAAGCCGGATTGTATGGGGTAGCACATCTCTAGCAGTCATTGAACTCCAAACTCCAGATAGATTAATAAAGCAAAGAAATGCACCTGTCTTTGCACAATTTGCTCAAACATACATTTTAACCTTTCAGGTCAAAGAGAATGTCAAACAATTATCACATTTGTAGTACCAATATTTAACTACATTCAAACTAAATCCATTTCATTATAAAAATGTACCCACTTGGTGTCAGGCAAACTTATAACTTTCAAGACTTCAGCCATATCTGTCACTCCTAATTCTAGGTCAGATCTGTACAAATCACAGTTACTTCTTTGACTTTTTGTTAGAATAAAATTCTAACAATTACATAACAATATTCACAGTATATATACACATAATATACAATATTCACTAACTGCAATATCTTCTCACTTCGGGTATGTTCACACTGCGTACTGCAGGCGTATAGCGGAGCGTACTTCTGAAGTGCTCCCACTGACATTCCTGCGATTACCTTTTTCTCAGCAGATTACCATAGCTCTCAATGAGCACTATGAATTACCGTATTCGCATGGCATACTTCGAGCATATTGCAGCGTAGTTACGCTCCGAAATACGGATCGCAAATACGCTGTGTGAACACTCCCTTACAAGTTGAACTGTAAAAGTCATAAATGATTCAATTCATTTGGTTTATCATAGGAGAGAAAGCAGCCTAGAAGGTCCTTATCTACCGTGATCTATCCATACTCTGCGATACAGGTTGAATATGTCATATTAATGAATAGCTGGTCTCAGTAGGAGGACTTGACTTGATTAGAAATGGCTTAACACTGGTGCATTTCATCTCTAACTCAGTTAATACTAGTATCCTGGCTTTTTCATGAACCTAGATGGATAGAAGGGATGCCTTACGATCCGTTCTTCCTCGTCACCAACTTACAATGCGTCAGACAGAGCAAAGTAGTATAATGTAACGTGTTAATGTAAAGTATAATTCCCACATGTAGTAATGCAAATGAGAACAAGAAAAGTTGACATCATTTTTGTCACTTAGGCGTGCACAGTCTTCAGGTTTAAAAGAAAAACACAATGGATCATGACAGATGCTGACAAATCCTATAAATAAACTACATAAGAAAAACAATACAGAATAGACCACAAAATAATTGACTGTAGAACTTGAAGGGTCCACCGACCGAGGCTGCTCAGTAAATGGAGGGCGAGAGCGCTATATTATTCAACAGGAATGAAATGGTCCCGAGTCATTTTATCCAACACTAGTAAGAAAAGTTGTCATTTTAATCTCTATATGGGGGAGTGCACTTCATGTTTGTGATGAGTGCTTAATATGTATGCCAGAAAAGCCTCCTGGCACACTTGATGTGTCCTTATGACGTATGCCATACAGTGCCATCTGCCACTCATAGTAAAAACTAAATAACCACATAAACTGTATGTGCTTTTATTTCTTCTTTAAACAGTAAGTGGCAATGTCATGTTTGCAGGCAGCTATCCTGCCAAGGCACCAAATTAACAGATGTGTGCTGTACAGCAGGGGTCCCCAACTCCAGTCCTCAAGGCCCACCAATAGGTCATGTTTTCTGGCTTCCCTTAGCATTGCACTGGTCATTTAATTATGCTGCACAGGTGATATATAATTATTGTCAATGCACTCTGAAAACATGACCTGTTGGTGGGTCTTGAGGACTGGAGTTGGGGAACACTGCCCTACATCATGGCATCTGTCACCCATAGGGTCCAAAATACTATAATATAATATAATATATATATATATATATATTTATATATATAATATTATAATATAATATTATATATATATAATATATATATTATATATATATATATATATATATAATATAATAAAACATTTCAAAGACCACTCCAGTTTTTTCCCTCTAGTTCATTAGAAATTGCTTCCAGTACACAGGGCCAGTAATTTTGCTTACCTCCTGCTGTATACAGGATTTTTCACTGCTGCCACAGGGTCATGTGTGATGCTCTCTGGGTTGCAGAAACAGACTGCATGCTGGTGTGGTCCAGAAGTGAATTTCTCTATGCATTCCTATAGGAGATTCAGGGTCATTCTCATAGGAATACATACCATGTTTAACCAAAAAATAAGACCGGTCTTAAATTACTTTTTTCTCCCCAAAACAGCTCGGGCTTATAATCAGTGTAGGTCGTATTCACCAGCCCAAGAGTGCAGGGAAGCCCACCAAAATACTGTAATGGCGAAGAGATAAGTCAAGGAAGTGCCACTGAGCACTCTTCAGGTGTTGGAGCAGTCCCACTGTTGATTCTGCAAGAATGAAGCAACTAGCACAGCACCTGATGCTCTCTGTCGCAGTTTATTCCCCTGGCAGTGTTGCACTTGAAAGTTGAGCAGTGTCCTGTGCATGTGGTCTATTCTGGACTATCTGCGTTGTGGAGCCCGAGTGATGAGGAGGAAGGAGCCATGTGATCGAGATGGCGGATCCCTCTCTGCTATGCATGGGATGGCTGCACTGATGTGGTCAGCCCTGGTCAGTGTTCCTGGCTTCTTTTGTGTAACTAGGGCTTATTTTTGGGGTAGTGCTTATATTTCAAGTCCATTCCAAAAACCCTTAAAAATCAAGCTATGGTTTATTATCGGGGTAGAGCTAATTGTGGAGAAACAGACTTCCTCTTAACTTCAAAAGCACAGTGTTTCTCAGCTAATGGGAGAGCAGGTCAAGTGACCTAACAGAGCAGGTTGCAACAATCAGAAATCCTGTATGCAAGTGCAGGTTACGAAAAGTACCTGTACTACAGTGTACCTAAGGGTATGTTCACCCAGCGTTTGTGAAATATGTACTTGGGTACGTATTACATACTGAAATACATACCCAAATATGTATTTAATGTTCCATTAATCAATGTTCCATCCAGTGTTCACCGATTTCAGGCGAAACATATTTTACATACGTTATTGTATTGTCCAAAGAAGTTATGTGTCACTTCTAGATCCGTTTTACGCATTTAAAAGCCAAGAGAAACAATGCTGGACTCCACAGGATACAAAAAAATTAGACTATCAGACTTTCTTGCTGTGAAGTGATGTATAACTTTCCAAAAGAGGCAAAAAGGTTATACTTTTGGCATCAGCTTTAACCCTATAGACACATCAAGTGTGTACGTTGACAGCTTTCCTGGTATACACATTAAAAATACATCAGTAATGTGATGTGAACAACCCTTACCTATAGCAAGGTGCTGGATCATGAGTAAACTGGTGCAAACTGACCCACTAAAGAACCAGTGGTTCAAACTGGTATCATACTTTCAGTATAGTTTCTATCGGATTTCAATTAATGGGTCCATAAGGTTTTTTTTTTGCATTTCTACATATTCAATTCACATTGCTATGACAATTTCCTACTTTCGAGGTCGGCAGCCCATAGTTCATAAAAGATGTCACGTGTCATGCGCTGGCTTGGTGGTTATATATTGTGTGTGATAGGCTGTCTGCACACAGCTCTTGCTGAGTAAAAGGAGCAATTTATCAAAAGTGCATATTTCCTATTGAGAGAAAGGTGAAACTGCAGTTTGTGAACGGTTCACATGCTGATGTGGCAAAAGTGTATCCTGAGTGGACATATGGCACCACTGTGAATAAGCAACGTGGAAACTGCAGAGCAACAAGGGCCATTGATGTGACAGGTGAACTTTGGCTACACAAGATGTGTTAAGGGAAGAGCAACACACTACAGTCGAGCAGCTCACTGCCAAAATAAAACAGGGGACTTAAAGCAGCCCAGTGAACCCTACTGCATATGGGGCTCCAAACAGGATGGACGACACCTCTGCTAACAAAGTTGCTCAGGCAAAAAAAGGTTTAATTTTCAGGGCAGTACATGAGCTAGACCTCTGCTGACTGTCAAAGGGTTGCCTTCTCCAAAGAGTCACATTTTCTGTTTCAATGAACAGATAGAAGCATTGGCATATTAGGATAGAAGGCACTTTCAACCAATTTGTGTATGAATCCATTCTTGCAGATCACCTACATTCATACATGCTAATTGTCTTCCTTGAGGCAGATGGGATCACCAATGGAAGTCGACATGTCACTAGGCTAGAAATGTCTGCTACTGGTGAGATTAGCATGACCAAGACTCCCAAGTACTACCCTGGCACCCTCTGGTCTGTCAGACCACATTGGCTGTCGTTTGTTCTATGGATTCATTATATGAATTGTAAATTGAAATTTACACTACTTTTCCATTATCGCCATATCTAATTTCAGTGTTCTCTGAGCTAATGGGTGGAGACTAGCTGCTATGATATCTCCCATGCACACATCCTGCGCACACACAGAAGCGAAGGTCCTGGTCTGCTACATCTATATATAAGAACGAGCATAGAAACATTGATAGCACTACTGAGCAGTATCATCTGTGTGTCTCTGCAGCTTTCTCTTAGGCCTCGTTCACACGGCTTATTTGCCGATGGATTGGCGCCGTATTCCGCGCCGGATTTTCGCTTCAATACGGCGCCAATCTCGTAGTCATTACGGTAATCCACTGCTCCATAGAGACAGTGGATTCTAGTCGTTGCCCGCTCGGCAAAATCCGCGCGGGGGGAGAAAGTGACATGCACATTATTTACGGCGCGGACGCGCCGGTAAACAATGCATTGTCTTATGGGGCCGGGAGCGGCGCCCCCGCCGCGCTCCGGCCCCGCCCCCATCCCTTATTCACGGCGGATTTGTGTGCTCAATACGGCGCACAAATCCGTCGGAAATAAGCCGTGTGAACGGGGCCTTAGGCTCTAGATAAACTTCTATTGGCTGCATGTAACCTGATGAATGTCAGTTGAAAATCAGTCTTACATTCATAATAGATTTTTAGCAGTTTCCTGAACAATTTTACAATATTTATTTAAAGAGTTCAGGTTTAACAGCAACCTCCAAATCCCTTGATAGATGGCATTAAAATAATAGATCTCGGTTGCCAGGAGCCGCCACTAGAGCAACCTAGTGTGCCTGTATGGAGAAAGCAGGTGACTTGGCACTCTACAGCCAAAATGTAAAGATAAATAATGAAATCCCCAAATTTGTTACATGGCAAGAGCCCTTCCCTTTGCGATTCCCTCAGATTTGCTACTTTGGCTTCAAACTCTATTCCTGAAGTTTATTTGGGGATGCAAGAAACCGAGGTTTAAGAGATAGTACCTATACCTCTTAAAAAGGCAAGGGGGGATGCCTGTAACAAATTTACTGATGTACAACATTTCCTTAATTTTGGAACCGATTTATCATCACTGGAATAAACCTCAAATACACCACTGGTTAACTATTGAAAACTCAACACTAGGCCTAGGCTCGGTTAAAGATCACTTAATAGCAATGCTGTTTGGGTCCAACAACTCCCCTCTTCACCATATGTCCTACCCACTGTTAAGCATCTTTTCAAGATGTGGCAACAACATATAGTGACTAAACGTAGACTACATGTTGATTTGAAATACTGTCCATTATCCATGCTCTATGGAGCTATTCCAAACATAAACTTACAACAATGGATTTCTAATGGGATCTGGGTAATTGGAGACTTGTTGTCTGAAGCGGTTTTTTGATCGTTTGAGGATATTTCGGCCCAATACTCACTACCAAACTCGCAATTTTATATTTATTTACAAGTCAGACACGCAGTTTCATCCATCTCCACTTCCCGCCCCGCAATACCTGCATCCCCTTTCCACCGTTTTCTACTGGGAAGCAACTGCCACATTAAGGGTCTCTCAGCCACTTATTCTACCCTGATGGACGCTGGTTCTGACAACAAACCTGACTATATGGTCAAATGGGAATTGGAAATGTCCAAATCTTTCTCGGTTGAGGACTGGTGGACAGCAGCGATGTCGACCTCTAAACACTCTAAATGCATAAATCCTATGGAATCTTCGTTGGTACCTTACTCCGGTCCGAACAGCTCATATTTTCCCAGGGTCCTCTAAGATGTGCTGGAGAAATTGCGGTGCAGCTGGCTCCCTATCACATATGTGGTGGCTTTGCCCTGTTATCACAGGCTTGTGGGCTGCAACAGAAGGTCTGATCCAATATCTATTCTCCCCCTTATTTACTCTCACGCAGGAACTTGCACTGTTAGACATTGGCATGTGTGATATTCCTCACTCTCACCAAACAGTGGTTCAGCATATTCTTATTGCTACCAGATCTACCATTGCATACCATTGGAAGGCAACATCTGCTCCAGGGTTTGCAGAAGTTTTGAGTAGGATTAATACTCAGTATCATAGTGAGATAAGTCTTGCTATTCCTCCCCATTTAATCTTGAAGCAAAAGCAGAAACGGCGTATTTGGTCTATTTCAAATTACGTTACCTAATGGAACTCTCGCCTCTATGTACTCTCCTAAGAAAAGGGAGTTAAAAGGCACTTCACAACACAATATAAGAATGATGCAACGACTTTGAGATCTCAACGTACCTGCCTGGATTTGCAGCCTTATGTCTGTTGTCCTGGATTTAATGCATGACTGTATAGGCTCGTTACGGTTTCACCCATGAAATGTAAGTTACTTTTTGTAATTGTAAACTCTTAATAAAAATTCAATGCTTAAAAAAAAAAAAAAAAAGATATATAATGAAATCAATCAGCATAGAATGCTGGATCTAAAGACTACACAGCGTTAAAAGGTGGCCTTTAAGTTAAAGTATGAATGGGATTTGAGCCTGACTGACTTAACACCTAATTAACACCTTCGCACAGCACAGCCCATTAAAAATATGAATTTCTGATACATGCAGTGTAAGAAGTATTCTTCTGTTAACATGTGTGGATCCAGGATAACAAGCACCTAAAATACAAACTGTAGATAACAGTCATGTGTAAAAAAAATAAATAAAAAATGATATATATGTATGTTTATTTATATACCGGTGTGTGTGTGTATATATTATATACACGCACACGCATACTCTGTGCATAAAAGATAAGGGATATTTCATGATGAGCATAACATTTCTTGAATTTTGTCGATAGCAGTTTTGAGACGCACCAGGAAACGGCTATACAGAAAGAAATATATTTTTTTTTTTTTTATAAAAACATATCAGTGAATACAGGTTAAGAAATAAAGTGGTCTAGACAAAAATCTAAAAATCAAAATGCTTAATTGTGACTCAGTTCCAGACTTTAACAGGCGGCTGCTACTTGTTTAGCGTTTTCCTTGAACCCTCCCTAATTAGTCCATGAAGTTATGGATCATTGGAAGGTCTCATAGGGACAGCAGTGCACAGCAGAAACTTGGCTAAAACGGGGCTTTTTTTCCTCTCCCTGCTTTAAACAGTTACCATGGCGATGCATGTTGTAAAATATAGATCCCTTGAGAACGCAAGAAAAATGTAGAGCGATAGACAGAAGGCAAAGCACAGAATCCTATTTATGAGTGCAGGACATACTGCTATTTATAAATGAAGATGAAACAAGTCTACACTGAATAAACCAAAGTTACCTTTAAAAATTGCTATAAAATTTGCATTATTACCTCACGTTTGAAGTTTCTACTCATACTACACTGAGGTATCATGGAGTCATGCACCAATTCTACCATTAAGGGGATTGCCAATATATATTTTTTACTAATTAAAACCATATATTGATACACACCTTTTTCTTCTTAGCAGTTTTTATTTTCCGATTATAGAATTTTTAATTCTGTTGCCTGTATAGGGTTCTGGAAGCAGCCATCTCATAGGAGCTGCCTTTATCAGCATTTACAGACATGCTTTACAGCAGATACATGGACATAGGAGCCTGTGAACGGGAGCAGACCCATTAACTTTTCTAGGCATGTTTTGTGACCTCGGAAGAAGTCAGTGTACTATCTCATGGCGAGTAGTGGGTCCTTTGTTATCTATACACACTGGTGTCACTTTTCAGTGTAATCCTGCCTGTGCTGATGAAGAGACAGCTTAAAAGTTTTTTTTTACCGAACGGAAGAGTCAGACTATGATTAGGCCTAGTGGCCAAAGTGAGGATTTTTTTTTTGCACTACTGAGATCAAAAATAAAAATAAATAAAAAAAAAAATTCTTAGAAAACGTGTTTAACAAAAAACAGAGTTAAAGGGCCCGGTTCAACAGTTATTTAAAAAGGTAATTGCAGGAGGATTTCACCCGAAATTACGGCCTTGAGAAAGGGGGCGGGGGGCTGTCCGCCGGCCCCCATAGACATCCTTATCCCGGCGCGTACCCCGACAGGATAATGAACAGTCATTTTTCTCCCGGCGGCGGTTCCCAAGCAGGAGGGGAGAACTGGGACTCGCTCATGAAACTGTGGATTACCGTAATGGCTGGGCGGACCCCGGGTTTATTGCAGACTTACGGCGCGCAAAAAAGGTTTGGAACCCGTTCCCAAAGTAAGCCGTGTGAACGGCCCTAAACAAGAATTTTCTAAATTTTCTGCCAGCAATACAAGAACATGGAGCCATTCCACCATCGCCATCCCAAAAAAAGCCACAAGGCAAATAAGGTGTGGATTTGTGAACCCTAATAATGCTAACAGGGGTGCAAATTACAGTGCTTGTTGAGAAGATTATCCTGGAAATCCAAAATAATTAATGGTCTTGGAGACTTTTTTTTTTCTTAACTTTACTGGAAAACCACCAATTTAAAAATAAACTTTCCTATTGAAAAATTTATAAAAAGAAAAAAAAAAATTAAAAAAAAAATTTTAAAGATTAAAAAAAAAGAACCCAAAAAACACTAAAAAACCCCCCATCTAATTAATAAAAGCAAAACCGGCTTTGAAAAACACATAATTGGGGGTTAAAATTCCTTTTTTTAAAATAAAATTTTTTTGTCACAAAAAACAATTTTTTTAAAAGAATTGGATTTTTTTTAATTTTAAAACCTTTAATTTTTTTTAATAATTTTGCAGTTTTCACTTTGGGCCATACCCCCTAATAAAGTCTGCCCATTTCCCTGTTCTTTTGGAAAGTTTTTTCGTAGTTATTCATTAATCAGCATATTTATTTTAAAAGGTGACCCAATGTTATAGTAAACAGGATCCCCATTTCCAATAGGAATGTCCAATCCAAATCTCCCCCTCCCCTTTCACACTGAATTCTTCCTAGGTCACAGACATGCCTAGAAAACCCTCCTATGAAATCCAAGGGGACGGAGGCAGTCCTTAAAGGATCCCTATGTGCCCAATTAAGTTGCTGTAAAGGATCTTTTTTAAATGCTGATAAAGCAATGTAGGGAAGAATGCGTCCCCATAATCATAATATTAAAAGGACTGAATTGGAAATCTAATAAAAAAATAAAAACGGCTAAAGAAGAAAAAAAATGGATCGGGGTTGTTTAAATAATTTAAAAAAAAAAAAATTGGCGACCAGTTCCCTTTTTTTCAATTCCTATACTGAAGTGTCTCATTTTTTAAGACTCAGCACTTATGCAGTGTTTTTTTAACTCCCCGTCCCCCCAGGAAACCCCCCCAAAGTTCATGTTTTTGGATCCCCCACGTGCACTGACAATAAATTTAAAACACCTGTGAGGGTAATGATATCAAACCGTGTAGATTGATATTCACCCCTTCACTTAATGAAATTTCCCAAAATGGCCCAGCATAAAATATCAGTGTCTAAAAAATCCCAACCTGTGCAAAATGCTGAGGAAATCCCGAAAACTTTGACCTGTTTTGGGGGGAAGGACTGGAGTTGAGAAACACTGACTTTGAGCCCTTAGAACGGCCCAAAAAATTCTTCCTAAGCTAAGCTCTGAAGCCCAGGGTTCAGGGAAAACACAGGAATGTGGACAAATAAATTCCACTTTGTGTATGTCCATCAAAAATTTTTTATAAAAGATATGGGGGTTGATGGACTAGCCAAAAAAAAAATTTTCTGGATAAACGGGGGCACATTTAAATAAATTTTAAAATTTTTACATTGCAACAATCACCAAAAACAACCATAAGGCCCCATTCTCATCACTTTTATTGCCCGTACCGGTACATTTTTCAAGGTATCACTAAAGGATGGCGATAAGAGACCAAAAAAATTACGGGCAAAAAAAAGTCTGAATTGGAAAAAGGCCCCTACCTATCTTACGCACATTTAGTACTATTGTTTGCCGCATTTACCAAATATATACCCTTTATGTATCAAACACAAAAGCATGGCCTACCACCCTTCTGTGTTTGATACATGAAATCTGCGTGAGATAAGCAGGGGGATCCTTATCCAATTCCAACTATTTTTAGATTTCTTTGGCCCCCGTCACTGCCGTGCCATGATATCCATTAGGATAATTTTTTTCAATGTAACCCGATTTAAAAAAATTTTAATTGATTGTGGCCCTTTATCAAATATCCAAAAAATTAGAAATTATGGAAAGGATACAATGTGGTTAGGAATAATCCAAATGCTACACAAACTGATCATGAAAGATCTTTAGCAACAAAAGAATTTATCAACAAACTGCCCCCCAAAAAATCACATCTGTGATTTCAAATGTTTTTACATCTTTGTGTGCCTTGTAATTATCACACATTTTCACAACTCAAAAGTGACCTGTGACATCACTGAATTTGATGAAAGAAAAAAATTTGGGGAACTTTTACCCCCTCTTTTTAAAATTTTTTAAAAAAATAAATAAGCCCAAAAAACCCACAATAAAAAAAAAAAAAGCTTCCCCTTTACGGAAAGCAGCTCTTTTTTCATTTTCTTGAAATTTTATTCAGGTTTTCATTCAAAAAACCGCTTTTTTTCTTTTCCTTCTAACTTTTTCACTATACTTTAGATTATGAAATATATTCTGAGAAAACAGTTTCTGAAAAAACGATAAAAAAAAAAATAAAAATAAAAAACCTCAAACTTAAAAGGTAACCATAAAAAAGGTAAAAAAAGGCAAAGCAAAAAAACATAAAAAGGCTCCATAGCACTTCATTTAGTTAAACGGGAGAAGATTATAAGTGCGGTGCCAAGGGCATGCGTCCAAGGGGAATTCCAGCCCAGTTACATGGAAAAAAGAAAAGAATAAGGCACATTTGCAGCCCCGACAAAATGAAAAAGGGGAAAATGTAAAAAAATTCTGAAATATCATCTATATTTAGTGGAAACCGGAGCCCCTTTTGAGAAGAATGAAAGATTTATAAAGGGTGATGCTTAATACAAATTAAGTTTTCATGTTTTATATGAGGATTAATTATTGTTTTTGGGGGGGGGGGGGGGGGGGGGGCCATTTTTGGGGCCCCCCCCCGCCCCCCGGGGGAGGGCTTCCCCCCCCCCGACCTTTCCTTTTAAATTCCGCGGCCAAAGACGCTGGGCCAAACCCCTTCGCGGGCCCCGGGGCCCTCCACAGGGGTTGACCCCAAAACGGCATCACCCCCCGCGGGCCCCGTGAAAGGAAGGGCCTCCCCCCTTCCCCCCTTATTCCGGGGGGCCCCGGGCCACCTCCGCCCGGAAACCCGGGGCCCCCCCAGCCCCCGCGTGTGAAAAATCGTCAACTTGGCCCCTCAACCTTAAATGGGTTTTTTTAAATTTTTTTTTTTTAGCGGGGCAACCTCTACAAGGGGGGCCTCCGGCCAAGGGGGGGCAACGGACAAGGGGGAAAATCCTTGAACAAAGGGGGGAACTTCCAACAATGGGGGCCAAACCGGGTAACAATTATACCGGGGAACAATCCACCCACCCCTTAACAACACACCTCCCTAACAATGAAAACAAAATGGCAAAACAACCTGGCAACAAAGGGGTCAAATAACCCAAAATTTGGCCAAATCTACGGGGGGATTTTACTTTGGCACAAAGGGGGCATTTACGGCTTAAGGGGACTACTGGTTTGGGGGGGGTCTCCTGGGTATAAGGGTTACCCTTTTCTTCCCCAAATTTATCAGAGGGGAGTTTGTCTTTTTAACGCAACCACAAGATGGGCATGTCCATTCAAATTTTTGCCCCCGTACCCCGGGACTTTTAGATTTTGCTTTTCATTTTAAAATTCAATTATTTTCTGCTTTTTTACCCCGATATCTTTTTTGGGGGCTGGGCCAAAAACGAAAAAATAAAAAAAAATCACTACCCTTTTTCCAGGTTTCCCCTCCCCCCAAAAAACTGCATCCCACCAAAAATGAACCACGAGGTATTTTCTGTGGGGCACTGCCATTTGGTTTTTTCATGCTTTTCCCAAACTCACAAGGCCAACCGGCACCAAACAGGGGCCATTATTCCGGGTTAAAAAACAAAACCCGGGGGGGGTGGGGCCAAAATGGGTCCCCGGTGAAGGGAAGTGTAATTTTAATTTTTTTGTAAAGGCCTTTAGGACCCTAAAAAAAATTTGTAATTAATCCCCTTTTGTTTCAAACTTTTAACGGTCTTAAAACCTTTTATTCCCAAAATATCAAAAAAAACTTTTAAACACCCTTTAAAATTATCACAAAAAACAAAGACCAAAACAAAATTTTCCAAAATTTAAAAATATGGAAAGGGTTTAAATAATAAAAATTTCACATTCCTTAAAATTAAAAATTCTGCCCCTTTTGGTTTTATTTTTTTTATATCCATTTTTTCAATTTGGGGAAAAAAGATTCATCCTTTACGAAACTAGCCATACCTCCCTCTACATTTGGTTTTTAAACCCCATGCGATTCACCTTTGTCCTCGTACCCCAATTTAAAAAATAAAAAGATAAAAAAGAAACTCAATAGGTTTTGAAAAAGAAAAATAAAAACCAAACAAGGGTTTTCTTCGGGGTTTGAACCAACATTTTTAGGCAAAAACTTACCTCTCAAAAATCACAATCTTACAAAACAGACTTTTCTTGAATACAAAAAAACATTATTACTTTTCCTTTTGGGTATTTAATAAAAAGATTTTAAGGTCTAATCCCTAAACCCCGGACATAATTGAAAATAAAATTTTACCTTTAAACTAACAAAATTAAATATAAAAATATTTTTATTTTTAACAAAATAAATAATTAATTTTTTAAACACTTAAAAAATAAATAATAAACAACCCGTTAGGTTCCAAACAGACAGTTATAAATTTTAAGTTAAAATTTACTTCTAACATCTCATTCAAGGCTAAATAAAAAAGTACACTCTTGTAATGGAAAAATTTATCTTTTTTTAAAATATGAATTAATTTTTTTCACCCCTTTTTTACGCGTATTTTCGCATAAATTGCTTGCCCCCCTTTTCAAAAAAAAGACCAAAACAAAAGCCTTGTAAAAACCCCAAAACCCCCTTTAATTACCAGGCTTTTTTTCACTTTCAACTTTTGGAAATATTAAAAGGTTTTTATCCCAAGATTAACTTTTGTGTTTTGAAAAATTTTCAACAATTTCAATTTTAAAAAGGTTCCGTTTAAAAACATTTTTTTGGCCCTTAAAATGCACCAAAACCCTTTAAAAACCCCTTAACAAAACAAAAACTGGAAAAAAATTTTTGGGCAATTACCAAATTTAGTTCTAAAAACGCACATCAAACTTCACTTTTTCGGGTAATCAAAAAATTTTAATTAAAAAACAAAGGTCTTTTTTCCCCCTTTTTCCAAAACAAAGGGGGGGAATTTTAATAAATTTTAAAAATAAACCCCATTAATTTTTTAAGCTTGCCAAGCTAAAAAATTTGTAACACTTTTAGCCAAAATTTAAAAAAATTTTTGGGTTTAGTTTGGGAAAAACCTTTACCCCCCCAGGGGGAAAACCCCCCAAGATTTACCCCTAATAAACAAACAATAGGGGCCCCCGGAAAATTTTTTTTTGGAAAAAAAAATTTTTGGAAAATTTCCTGTTTCTTTTTTCAGGGCCTAAAGGGTTTAAAATTTGTTTCCCCCTTTAAAAACGATTTTGGAAAACCCCAAAAAAAACCGGAAACGGGCTTTGGACCGGTTTTTTTCCCCCCCTTTCCCAAAAGCAGGGGGGGGTTAAATTTGGTTTCCTAAAGCCCTGTAAGAAAAACCCCCCCCCCCCGGGTTTTACTTTTCTCGTTAAAAAGTTTTAAAACCGCAAAAAAATATAAAAAATTGTTTGTTTTTTTTTTGGGAAGAAAAGCCCAAAAAGAAAACTTTTTTTTAAAAAGCCAAAAAAACCCTTCGTTTCCCTTATTTTTCAACATAAAAAATTTTTTTTTTTAAAAAAAATAAAACCCCGGACAAACAAAAGGGAAAAAAGGACCCAGCAGCCAAAAAGATAGCGGGAACACAACGGTCTTTTTTTTTCCGCCCGGGGGGCAGGAATCGTATCTTCGCCGCTTTTAAAAAACGAAAAGCGCCGAAGATATGATCGTAAAGCTGTCCAGTGTGGACATAGCCTTACAAACAATGTAACGGTCATGTAGACAGGATGAGGTTTCCATTTGCTTACTTAGGGACAGTGCAGTAAAAAATGTTACTTTTTCACGTTAGAAGCACACAGTAGTGAAAAATGTACATGACACCGACCCCAACCAGTATGTCTGTCAGGAAGCCAGTTAACATGTAGAAAAGACGCAGCAGCCATGGTACCATAAGAATACAACTGCATCTGCTACCAGGTATAAACTGGGCTGCACCTTTTCCTGAGGAGATCATACACAGACATTCCTCACTATACAAATACAAACCAGTCCAGCAAGACTTATGTTTGACAAAGGTGGGAAAAAAATGAAGAAAAAAAAAGGTTTATAGATGTCTCACTAAAGATAAAAGCAAAAAAAAGCCCCATGGCAAAAAAATTACAATCAGGAGTTTTTTTTACTTTTTTGATGTACATGTTTTTTTAAATGGACAGCCAAAAAAGTCATCTCCGTCAGCTGTGTTAAGAAATTTGGTTTAACCCCTTAAGCCTGAAAAGTAGTTAATGACCAGAACATTTTTTAGTTTTTGCCTCCTTGCGTTAAAACAGTTGTAACTTTTTTATTTTTTCAATGACGCAGTTGGATGAGGCCTCATTTTATTCGAGACAAGTTGCACTTTATGGGGGAATAGTTTAAGTTCACTTATAAATAATTGCAGAATTTTTTTACAATTTTTTTTAACTTTTTTTTTTACACACCATTCACATTTCACACTTAATAACCTGTTAATTAATTCTACAGGTTATTATGGTTGTATGAATACCTAATATGTGTAGGTTTTTTGTGTAATATATGCACAATTATTTTCTATAAAAAAAATTTTTTATACTTTTTATGTTTTTTACTTTTTTTTTTTAAAATCCCATGAGGGAGAACTGTTTTTTTTTTTTAAACCCTTAGCAATAAATTAGCATATTCATAATGCTAATACATTGTAATCTGCGTCAGTGATCAGGACAGCACACAGTCTGCCCTGATCGCTGGCTTCTTGCACAGACAGCCCTGGGGGCTACTCTAGTTCCCCAGGGCTGACTGTGCAGCCGTTCCCCGGACTCTGTCAGGTCACCGGGTGTCCCGATCACCCGACAGAGCAGGGAAACCCTTTGATTGCGCTGCGGTGACGAACTGTAGCTATCAAAAGGCTAAAGCACGGGAGCTGAGGTTTTCCCTGCTCCCCGATGCTTGCAGGAGCTGCGCTGGGATGAGGGCTGTGTAGTACAGCCCCGCACCCAGCGCTGCTGCGGCGCCGTGCGCCGCAAACTCCGATGTCTGCAGCGACGCCAAAAGACGTCGCTGCAGACGAACAACCTGCACCAGCCGACGTCTAAAGACGGTGGGTGGTCGTTAAGGAGTTAATTACTTTGTCTCAAGAATTAGGGTGCTTTCACACAGCGCAGTTTTGGTGCAGTTTTATCTGCTCTCCAATTAAACTGCCTTTATTACCGGCAGCTTCTTTCAGTTGTCTAAATTGTTCAGAAAGGTGTTTCAATGACAGTGTTTGAAGTCTTGTGGATACAAACACACTAATTGTTTACTCACTTTCCAAACAGTTTAGATAAGTGAAAGACGCTTCCTGGTAATAAAGACTGTTTAATTGGAGCACAGTTAAAACTGCACCAAAACTGCGCTGTGTGAAAGCACCCTTAGGCCCAAGAAAGTAACAACAACTGTAGCAGGCAATGAGGCTTGAGAGCACAGATATGAGTAAGGGTGCTTTCACACAGAGCGTTTTTGGTAATTTTGTTTTGCAGAAACACAAAGCAATTAATGCTGTGCATTTCTGCAAAAAAAAACGCACCAAAAAACGCTGTTTGTGAAAGCACCCTAAAGGTGTTTTCACAGTGCATTTTTGGTGCATGTTTTTGCAGAAATGCACAGCAATAAAGGCAGTTTATTCCCCTCTTCCATCAGTAGGGAAACATCCAAAATTATAAAACTATTTACCTAAGGTGGACACTCAGACTGGCTGAGTATTTCTGAATGCAGTATGGCACTAAAGTCATTGCCATTTTAAAAGCAAAAAGAACTCTTAGAAGTAGTTAAATGGATTTTCACGACATTAATTAGCTTGTTAACAGAAAGTTTACCAAGCTGCTGAACACCACTCTCTGCTCTAGCAGCCCTGGCTGGGATGGTGACATCACTCCCTACTGTGTCTTATCAGCAGTATGGGAGCTTGCTCATGTTTCTTACTGACAAAATTTAAACCTCTAGGCTATGTCTGCACAGCAATGTTGAAATGGCGTCCAAAATCTGTTGGACCACGCCGCACCAGCGGTTTGTTTTTGCTCATTTTTTTTTAATTATGGAATGTTCTTTCTACTACATGATATTATTGGAGGGAGCAGTCACAGAAAATAAAGATGTTCATGACGATGCTTGGTGTAACCACAGGTAGTCAAACCAAACTGCATAAATGTGGCAATACTATGCCTAGAACATGTGCGTCAAACACGAGGCCTGTGTGCTGAATCTGGCCCACCACTTCATGTTATGTGGCCCACAAGAGCTTAGATACAGTGAGCAGGGATAGACAAGTTCTGGACTCAGAAAGACTCGTTTCCATTTTCTGCAGAGAACGCAACCAGTGCTTGGCAGAGGCAGTTGCACCAGCACAAGAAGTGAACATCATCTTTGACTCGGAGCGGAGGCATGCACCTCCACAACACTATTCTGCAACTCATTGGCGGTGGCACAGCTTTACCAAACCAGGCACCCTTTTCATCCTCCAAAGCTGCCCAATAGCCCTTGGAGGGCAACTATAATACCAATGTGGCCCTCTGTTAAAAAGAGTTGCCCTACAGCCTTCGGTACCACAGAATACTGTAGAGGCAAACTGGTCAGTCAAGAGGCCAAAATGAAAAGTGGGGTTTTTATTGAAAATTCACTTTAGCAAATAAGTGGATTGTAGGTCTAAGAAAAGCAACTTTAAAGACTTTAAAACCTCGTTTCCACCTCCCACTGCACTAAAATAGAAAATTACCCCATATTTCTCTCTCCCATCACCACCATTCCAGAACTCCAGTGTTTCCTCCCTATGCCTCACTGATTATTTCATGTTCATGGATCACATGATACTGCAACCAATATGTGACATCAGCAGTTACATGCCGAAACATAGAGCATGTGACCACAGAGGTCAGTGATTGGCTGCAGCATTATGTGATCCATGAACGTGACGTCATCAGCGAGGGACTATGGGGGGACGACACTGGAGCTCTGGAACAGTGGTGATGGGAGAGGTAAGTATGGGGTAATTCTCTATTTTAGTACAGTGGGAGGTGGTAGCAAGGTTTTTAAAAGCCTTGGAAAACCCCTTTAATATTAGGTGATGTAGAAAATGATTCTAAACACACAATTTATAGCAGCGATTCCTTTGTGACTCCTTGCTATCAGAACCTTCCCTAGTTATTGTAATCTGTATCTTTTTTATAATAGTACTGTTATGGCACCAAAGATATCTGGGAATGTAAGTATAAATTCTTTAATATCAAACTTGATTTTACCTAAGATAGATTCAAGAAGCTCTTCGTGGACTAAGGCTAGGTTCACAAGGCTTAACTGCGGGACGTAATTACGTCCCGCAATTACGCCGTGTGGCGGGGGGCGGGGCGGGAGCGGGGGGCCGGCCCATAGACAATCATTGCTAGCGGCGCGTATACGCCACTAGAAAATGACATTCAATTATCTCCCCCTCAGCGTATTCGCCGAGCAGGGGAGAGGAGACGTAATCCATATTTCTTTACGAGAACTGTGGATTACCGTAATGACTGGGCCGTTTTCAGCCCGAAATTTGCGCATTTCGGCGCGTAATTACGGACCGAAAACGGCCCCCCATTTTAAGCCGTGTGAACATGGCCTAACTCCCTATGTAAGATACATGCCTTTGTTTTAAACTATCTAGTTTAGAACACAGTTGGATTTTTTCTAATATTTTTAGTGATTATGACAAAAATATTTAAAGGAGATGTAATGTTCTGATACTTACAATTTTTATTTTCTTAATTTATGTTCAGTTTTCCCAATTACTGTTCAGGATTTCACCCTGCAAGGAAAACACAAGTGAATACTTTACTAGGCTGTCATCGGAACGCATAAAGCAAAAAAATTATATTTACCAACCACAGAGACCACATCTTTTATTACCGAATTTCCTTGTAAATAAAAGGGTTTTTTTTTGAACATTTTGTTGGGCAGATTTTCTCTCTTCCACGAACAGTAATACATTTCTAAATAGTTTCAGTGATATGGCTTTGAAGGTAATTTTTATGATTTAGTATGAAATGAGTTTCACAGCCATTATAAGTTATTTTTACACATCCTGTAATCAGTGTGAGAAGCCGTGTACAATACTTGAACTTGCGTGACAACAACTGATTAATAACAGACTATCAGTACTAGTGGAATGTGGGACCCCCAGTAAAACCTTGTTAGGCTTGGTGATTGCAAATTAGTAATAAACAAATTTGGACTACCCGTGGGTTTTTTGTCACCCAAAAAAAAATTTTTTTAAAACTAAAGCGAGATTTGATTTTAAAACCAGGCATTAGGGCTTTCCAAAATTTTTAAATGGGTAATAAATTAGAACCGGATATAACATTGCATGTAATGTTCCCCCTCACCTCACAGCCAAAAAAGGCTTTTTAATTAGAAGATTTGAGAAGCTACTTTATTTTCCTGCATAAAGTGACACTAATTCTATAATAGAAATTATTTTGAATCAGATAAACAGGCTATCAAGGATGTATTCACAATTTTTTTTGTTACAATCATCGCAAAATTAAAGCATTCAAACGCGTGTTTTTCTAAAATTGTGAGGTTTTATTTTGGCAATATCCATAGCAAACAGCCGTAGAAATGCCTCATGTAAATGCAGCTCTAATGGTCAATTTACCCCGATAAAAAAACTGTCTTAAAAGACACACACTCTAATATATATATATAAAAATATATATATATTTAATTATATATATATATTAATATTATAAAAATATATTATATAATAATAAAAGAGAGAGAGAGAGAGAATAATCTCTCTCTCTTTATATATAATTTTCTTCTCTAATTTATATTATCTCTCCTCTCTCTCTATATATTTTAATAATAATAATAATATATATAAATTTTTCTTATATATATATATATCTTCTATAAAAATATTTTTATATATCTCTTCTTTTTTAAATATATATATATATATATATATATTTTTCTCTCTCTTAAAATATATAATATATATATAATATTTCTATAATATATATTATATATATATAATATCTCTTTATATATTTTAATTTCTCCTCTTATAATAATATATTAAACCTTTTTTATTATTCTTTTTATTTCCCCTTTATTATATCTCTCTATTTCTCTCATATATTTTATATTTTATATTTTTATTTTATTTTTTATATATTTTTTATATATTTTATATATATTAAATCTTCTTATATATATCTTTATCTCTTTTATATATTAATAATTTTATATTTTATATTATATATTCTCTCTAAATTTAATCATATATTTTATTTTTTCTCTCTCTTATTATATCTATATATCTTCTATATAATCTCTCTCTTATTATTATATAACTTTTCTATTTAAAAATTTTTTATATATTATATATCTTTTATATATTATCTCCTCTATATATTTTTTATATATCTCTCTATTTTATATTATAATTATATATTAATTTTTCTATATATATATTATACTATATATAAAAATATATATTTATTATATATCTATTTTTTAAAAATATAATATTTTTATATAATTATAATATATATAATATATATATATAATCAACCTCTGTTTTCATCTGGGTTGTAGCCTGTAGACATCTTTTGAAATTGCCGTACGTATTTTGAACCCCAAAATGATGATTTGCTAGATATTTATAAGCATAACGTAAACACCTTTTATAGGATCCATGGGAGGGGGGACGAGAAAATATTGTCCTTTTAGCTTCCACTTGCCAATAAATTCATATATTGCAAGAAAAAGAAATGTGAAATAATGAGTAAATAAAAAGAAAAGTATCCCTTTTGTGATTTACTGTATAAGAAGTACCGCCCCACCCAAAGGGGGGTTATGGGGGCCAGTACGAAATAACCCCATCCCCTTTCCCTTACCACGTTAAGATTTACTTCTGCTATGACGAGGCTTCTCTCTGTCTTGCCAGCTCCAAAAAGTCTTCTTTTAGGTGCCCGTCATTCTGAGGTCTTTCCTTTATATTCTCCCAACTTCTAATTTTAAAGGCAAATTTCACACGGCTTAAAAGGGGACGTATTTCAGTCTTTTTTGCACCGGGAAGTGCGTAAAATTTACGGCGGAAAACGTCCCATCATTCGGAATCCAAAGTTTCTAGAGAAATGGATTACTTCCTCCCCCGTTTGGGCGAATCCCGCGGGGGGAGATAGGGGCATGTGAATTCCAGGGGGGTATACGCGCTGCGGGAAATGAAAGTCTATGGGCCGGCAGGTGCCGGTCCCCCGTCCCGGGCGAATTTGGGGCCGAAATTATGCCCGCATTTCGGGGTTGAAATACCTTATTGTTTTAGACATTATTTTTTTTCCCCTATGACACACTAGTTTTGGGAGTTTCTTTTGTTGATTTTTCCCCTTATATTTTTCTCAAATTTTGGGCTGTCTTTTCTGAGCTCTTCTTTAGATTTCCCTTTTTTCTTATATATACTGTTCTGGTTCTCGCTTTGTCAGTTTTCTGCATATCCTTATAGGTCTGTGGTTGTCTCCCCGAAGTTCCATACACCCTTTTCTTTACTTTATGGACTACTTTATTTTACATTTTATATTGCTCTCTGTTCACTTTTCTATGTATGTCTTTGCTATTATAACTACTACTACCAATTCACCTTTTTGTTTTATTCCTTTTTTATTTCTCTCCTTTCCTACCCTAAGTCTCTGCTTCAACACTGCTTTCCTTCTCTCTTCTTTTTCCTTTCCATTTCTTTCCTTTCCCTCATGCTCATTTTCTCGTTCCTCCATTCTCATCTCTCTTACATTCCATATACACCCCTTTTCAGACTCTTTAGGTACATTTTCCTCTTCTTCATATATACCCTTTTCCTTTCTATTTTTTCATTGCTATCCTGTTTCTTGCTTGTTACTCTTTTTCCCTTTTCTTAGTGCCAGCTCCCTAATTTTGTTTAATTTTGCTCATTTTCGTATGGTATTATGTGCCCTTCTGTAGGTCCTTGATAAAGGCCTTCTTGGCCAAAAGGTCGGACTATGGGAACCTCTAAACCGCTATATTGTGCTACTTGCATATAATGGAGAGCTGATGACAATTTTTTTTTTGCTCGTCTTTCAATAAAATTTCCCCTATTGTCACTACTCTAGGAGTGTCGTGGATTATCTTTTTACTGGACTTTAGCTGAATTCACGTGGTGTTTTTCATGTGTATTCTCCATCAGTATATGTAAAATAAAATTAGGAATGGGTCCTAAACCCAGAAGCCTTTGCATTATACTTTATCTTCCCTTTGGTTTCATTCCAATGTGTGTCAAAAAAAACATGTGAACTCAGCCTTAAACCATAACAGGCATCTGTTTTCAAGGCGGCTCCAGTTATGTCAAAGAAAAGATGCAGGGACCTCCTTTCAAACAGTGGGACTGCTTATAACCACCCAAATACATTATGCATTTTAATTTATGGCAAGAAGCTGTCAGCAGTCACCCCCAGGAAGCGGGGAAGGAGTAGAGGAAGTCTGACTGGAAGCTCCGATGACGTATGTTCACACGTGTATTTTGGCACATATTTTAGCACGTATTTTGTGCCGAAATAGGTGCAAAACAATATTCTAAACACTTCTCATAGACTGCTATGTAAAATACACACCGTCATTCACATGACACTTTTTACTCCCTTATTTTTCTTTGAGGTGTATACGCAACGTGAAATAATAAAGTATAGGAGGCAGAAATACGCCTTGTGCACTATGCGTAGTTTTTGCGTTAAATTTTGCACTAGCATTTTACAAGTAAAATTTTCATGAAAATTTGTTGGACTTCTAGTCTATTACATGTGCTGCAGACTGGCAGCATCTGTGACATTGCATGTTGTGTAAGCAAATAGAAAATGCCATGAATAAGGAGTGTTTCTCCAAAATGCGTTGGCTGCAATGAATATGTTGGAATTTTAAAGTATATCTACAATAAAGTTTTTGGAACATTTTATCTTTGGACACGAGGTTATGCTGGACTTCTTCTACTTGCATACATTTCTATGAAGGTTTCTTCATGCCTGTCCGGGCGTTCCCCGTCAAGATTGACCAGGTAAGCTGACAACTATATGTTTTTTCTGGAGTGTGATTGTATGTTGTGTGGTTGAAAAGGTACTATGTTCCAGAGAGACGCTTGTATATTTAAAATATTGTATCTTGAGGACATTGTAACTTAAGGGGCCACTACAAATGAGTTTTAGGCTACTCACACTTTTAACCAGCAAAGAAAATGCAAAACAATCAAAACAAAATGTGCTTGATATTGTAGAAAAATAGAAGGCACATGTGTGGGTACAAAAGTAATGTCGAGCAATCAAGAAAAATCAAATACTTTAATAATCAGGAGGACTTGCATTAGTAACTTATTTTCAAATAAGAAAAGGGACTTTTCATTGAAATCAAGTTGGATTGCTAGGCTCTTAATAATAGGTTATTTTTAATTTTAAAAAAAAAAAAAAAAAAAAACAGCCCAAGAACTATACTGCCATGTTACAAGTTACTTAATAATAAAAACACCCTTTTCAGAAAGATTTACTGAGAGTGAAGGAATAAGCATAATTTGAGAATATTCCAAACACAATATGCACTTTACACATTCAACTGAGGGTTGTTGCAGCGCTCAGGATTTAATTCCCAATGGTTAATTACAATGTTATAGCTGAATAATTGAGCTAGAAAGAAAAAAAGTGTAACCTATGGTACAAAGTAGAATTCATCTTTCCCCACCAATCTGCCAACTAATGGAATTATTTTAAGACACCTCTTTTAGCTCATTTTATTTTTTCAAGCAAAAAAAAAAAAAAATTCAAAGGATTGTACAGTAGGTAAATTAGTAATTAAAATGTACGCATGGAAAAAGGTATTTTAGGTTTGTACAAGAATAAAGAAATAAATTGGCGTTTTGGCTTATCCACGTGGAATGTCTCTACATATCTTTTTAGTGCTCTTTCTAGGAAAGTCCAGAACAATAGGCCTCATTTATCAAAACTGTCAAACAGTAAAACAGTCTTTATTGCCCATACAACCAATCGGAGCTCAGCATTCAGTTTTCCAGTGAGAACAGTAGGTCACAAAGAGCTGAAACGTGGTCTACAACCTTCTGAAGCCCCCAATTTATTTATGCACGGGCCAAAATTTGTGCAGATTGGTCCAATCGCTCAGCCAAGCATCAAGAATATACAGCATTGAGGGCAGGTTCTGTTTTTTGGGGAATATGTTGCCCCAAAAGGGCCTAAAACCAAATCAAAAAACCTTACGAGGGAATGTTTACTTTTGCCAAATTTGGAAAATTTGGTTGAATTATTTGGCAGTCCATAAAGAACAGATATTTGAATACCATTTTATATAAATATATAAATGAAAGTGGAGCTGTGATTGGTTGCATTAAAGGGGTTTTGCCACGATCTCATTTCATACCTCCTGTACCCACTCGTGTGTCAAAGGGGGGAGTGTGGTTTTTTTTGGGTTGCATATCATGTGACCCACAGGTACATCACCGGGCCTTTCCTTTTTATCAAAAAATGCCCCTGTTTTAGTAAAGCTTTGTGAAAAAAATGTGGAGAGGTAAAGCTTTTGCTCCAGGCAAAGGGCCCTGGGTTTCAAACCCGCGGGAACCAAACCTGTGGTTTTTTTTTTCTTTTTATCAAGCACAGCCCTCTTGAGGTTTTTTTTTTTTTATTTCACATTTGACTTTTTTAAGGAGTACAGAGGACGGAGTAAGTACACACCTGGGGTTTGAACACTCATAGCTGCCCAATAGAGATGTGAGTCTGAACATGTTGACCCAAACCCAGGAGCTCTCAGCCCCCGGGTTTTTCCACTGGAGATGAACTGAAACAAAGGACATAAAGGAGCGTAGAAAAAAAACGGTGCAGAATTTTTAAAAAATAAGAAAAGGAGAAAACGTTTGCTATTTCATTTGCAAGCTTCCTCAATTTTACTTTTGGGAAAACCCCTTTTTAAGCAACAAAGACAGGTTTACAATGATACAGTTTTTATAAATGAAGTCCAAAATGTTGTGTTGAACACAAACCATACAGACTGAATGGCACAAACCTTCAAAAGGGGTACAATCTCCAGGGGGTATGGATGTGAATTGGGACAAAGATGTTTATGTATTTTGGGGGTTTTTTTATTTCTCTTGGATTTATACGGAATATGACAATAAAAACAACAACAGGGGGAAAGTTCAGCTCCCTGGAAATGGTGTGGGAATTTAGACAATTTTTGGGTGGCACATGTAGTGTCAACTACTCCTGTTGCTCTGTAGGACCCTCAGCAGAACAGTAGGGACTAGCCTTCACCTGAGTTCAAGACAAATATTGTTGGCCTGGAATAGGAGTTCCACAGAACACAAAGAAAATTGAATTAGACTTAAATATGAAAATGATACTTATTAAAATAAATGGCTTCAATACATTAAAGGGGGGAGGGGGAATAAAGTAGAAAGTTCGAAGACAACCCCACAAGGAATTTTGGGTTTAAAAATTTGGCCGTCTGGAACTCTGCTGTTAGGGAAAACAGGGTGAATGCCCGGGGTCGGGTATCCTGGTGGGTGGTAAGTGAAATAGTCACCCTTAATGGGAAAATTGGAAAATAAAGGGCCCAAAGTACAGCTCAAAAAAGTCCAAAAGAATAAAAATTGGGAAATCAAAGATAACCCCCCTACTTCCGGGGCGGAAAATTTAACCCTTTTTTTGTTTCAAAATTTTTCCAGGGGCTATTTTAATCTATTTTAAAAACATGTTTTTAAAATTGCAGAAAAAAAACAGTGAAAAATAAATATAAAATAAAAAAAATAAAAAAATAAAAAACACCCCACCCCCACACACAAATAAAACCCCTCTCCCTTTGTGCCCAGTCACTGCACGGCTGCCCAAATTCAGTACAGGATACAACAAAAAACTCACACTCCTCACCCAAAAGCTCTCCACAGCGCGGGCCCCCCCCTAAAATTCCCTCTCCTCTCTGCCCTTCCCACCCAACTGTGCTCTCCGCTCTGCTGTTTAAATCAGTTTAAAAATGTCTAATCATCCGAACCTCCCATGCCCTCTAAAATATTTCACAGTCCTGAAAGGCCAGTTCTCGGGAACATGCTCCCGGGGGCCCAACAGCCCACACCCCCAAAAACCCCCCCTTTTTTAAGGGGGGGCCCCCCTAAAACACATCTTCCACGGGAAATTCAAAACCAAAAAATTGCAACCCCCACCTGCATCACACACCCCTGTCACCCCAACACCAGGCACTCACAGGAAATTATCTTATATAGATGACTGCCGGGGTGGCGGGTTTCCCCCAAACCCCTTTTATGAAAACCCAAACCTCCAAATTTTATGTAACAGGGCCCGGAAACCTTTTTAAACGAGAAACCCTTTTTAAACACCCCATAAAATTTGAAAAACTCTCGCGAGCGGGGTCCCTCACACCCTTTGTCTCATTTGTAAGAAATTTTAATGGTAATGTCTGTTAAAAACCCCTTTCTAAATTGAAATTTGCGCGGGAAATTTTTTTGGGCGCAAAATAAAAATAAAAAATTTTTATAAATATAAAAAAAATATATAATATATATATATATAAATTAAAATATATAAAAATAAAAAAATATAAATCCAAAAATAAAATCATACTCAAATTCTGATGGCAGCGCCTTTTAAAAATGAGGGCCCTGTCCCCCCCCTTTCCGACCCTGTTTGTGCCCCCGGCTGCAAGAACACAAAAAAAGGCGGAATTCGGGCTTTTTCCCCTTCATATCAGTGAGAGCCCCCAAGAACGCCGGGAAACCCCGCTAAACTTAACGGGGCCCCCAAAACCATCTAAAAGAATAGGTTTCTTTTTACCCTTCTCCCCCCTCCTTTGCCCCCCCGCTTTTTCCATGGCTGCAAAAAATAAAAAGGGTTTTTGGGGAGGCCCAAATTCATGGTCCACCATTAAAACCCCGCTAACGTGCTCAATTTCCCCCATTTTCCTCCCCCTAACAACATCCTGTGATATTCTAAAAATTTCCCAGAGGGAAAACCCCCTTTTTCCCACTTTTACAATTAGAGGGCAAGATAAGTTGAAAGGGTTTACATTGCCCTATACATTTTCGTAAATTTTCTTTGGCAAAGATAAACACCAAAAGCTACTGCCCAATTAAATAGGCTTAGAATTAACTGCATTAGAAGAAAAAACTCTTTTTGGGAAGATGATTCCCATTTGGTTTGGGGGTAAAGTTTTAAAAAATTTTGAAACTTAAAGGATTTGACTGCAAAAGAGGGAAAAAAAAAATGAACTCAATCAGCAGGTGACAAAAACAATTTCAGAACAAAAAAAAAAATCTAGCACAATTATGAATAATTTGCAGCTTAAAATTAAGCTCTCGAAAAACCAGTCAATGCCAATTAGTTTGCACACAAAAAAACCCTACAGACTCTAAATTAAGTCACAGCAAGAATAAGACATTAAACAGCTGGGCAAAGCAAATTCATTACAACTTTATCAATACAACAAGCATTTCTATTACGGCTAGACAAAGCCTGGACACCAGGTCAGAAGAGGCTTTTAAGGCAAACCCTTGAAAATGAATTGCAGAAAAAATACTTGAGCTGTAAAAAAAAAAAGGGGGGGGCTCGTCAAACAGAGAGAATCCCAAAGGGGAATTAAAGAAGTTTACTCCTTCTAAGGGTACGTCCACACGACGAGTATTTCAAGTCGGAATGTATTTGGCTACTCGCTAAAAACCAAAAACAAACCAACCCCAATTTATCCAAAAGAAAAAAGAGTTGGAGTTCAATTTTTCGCAAAATTTTTTTTGGTAGGTTTTAAATTAAAAAAAAAAAAAAAAAAAGTAGAGCATGTTTTTCTTTCCATAGTAATTTCCCCGCAGAAAATGTTTCTATTTTAACAAATGGATGACAAAAAAACCCTTTTGGTAAAAAACACCAAAAAATCTGGTTTTGTCCCCTTTTCGACGCAGAATGAAACCAAAAACCGCATACGGATGAATTGGGAAAATTTTTATCTTAAATGTAAATCTGCAGGGGAAACGAAAGGAAAAATCTAAAACCCACATAAATTTCCTTTTTGAAAAAACCCCATCATCCGAAGAAATCCGGTGAAATAAAATTTTTCTCCCTCTTTTGGACAAACCCTACAGTCAGGGAAACTTCCCAAATTTATCTCTATGGGGTTTTGAACGCATATCTGCATCCAAAACGACATTAAAATGTTTGGGACGCGTTAAAGACGAGGCTAGTATTTATAAATCTGCCCCACTGGAAAGCCAGGGATTTTTGGAAAATCCCCAAAACCAATTTATAAAAACCCGGGGAAATTTTTGTTCAGTTTCATGCAAAAACAGCCCAAAATACACCCCTTTTTGGGACTTTTTTGCATTTTTTCTTGGTGGTTTTTTGGGGATTTTTTTTAAAATGTATGCAAAATCCATTTCTTGTTAAAGACCGGGCAAAAATTTTTTAGCAGGAAATGCCAAAAACCGCGGGCCCAAAAAAAAATCCCCGCAGTTTTTCATAGACCCCCAATTTGTAAATTTTATGCCCCCGCCCTTGTCATTTTTTGCAACAGTTAAAAGAAACAACCAAAAAAACAAAAAAAAAAACAAAAACCTCTTTTGGGGACAACAAAACGTTTTTTCAAATTTAAAATCTTTTGGGAAACCTTTTTTTCAGTCCCTTTTTTTCAGTGCTTTTAGAAAACAAAACAGGCTAACAAAAACAACTGAAAATCCGTGCAGTGGAGACAAAGCCTTAGGGCATGTCCCCACGGCAAGGGTTTTCGGCCGGTTTGAGGTTTTGCAGACCCTCAAAAAAACCGGGCCCAAAAGGATACAGTGGGGGCCCATGGAAAAAACCCGTGCAGCAATTCCCCACTTTCCAGGGTTTTTCGCCGGCGGGGGCCTGAAAAACATTGGACTTGCCCCATTCTTTTTTCCGGGGCTTTTGGTTTTTCCTAACGGGAAATTTGGGGGCCCCGGGGAAAATTGTTAAGGGGGGGAGGGCCTTTTCCCTCTGCTCCCAAAAATTGCGGAAAGAAAAAGGTCCGTCTTCCCCCTTTTCCGGCCGGGGCCCATTGGGGGGCGGATTAAATTTCCGGGAAAAACCGGGGGGGTTAATCCCTCCCTTTTTGGGGCCAAAGGGGAAAACCGGCCCAAAAACCCCTTCAAAAAGTGACAAGAGTAGGGGTCAAACCTTTTTTAACAAGCAAAAGTTTTAAATTTTTAAATTTTAAAATTCAAAGTAAAATGCATCTTGGAATCGCTCTGACTTAAAATAAAGGTTATGCTTTGCAGCCACATGTGAGAGCTGAAAATAAATTGTATACATTCCCACCATTTTGCTATCTAAGGGTAGATCCGAGCGCGGCACATTTGTAGACATCTCTGGAAATTCATCTGAATAAGGTCTGAAAATTATTTTGTGCTTTATGACCAGGGCTGTGGAGTCAGCAAGCCAAAGCACCGACTCCGACTCAATTTCCCAAACCTCCGACTCCTGACTCCCTCATACACGGCGCATGTTTAAGTGATAACTTTCCGGTTGTAAAATGGTAACATCAGGCTTTTACCCTTATGATACAATAATCAAGCTATTTATGGTAGAACAGACACTGACAAGCAAAAGTGTAACAATGTTTTGATCTTTTGAACACTTGTTGGTAGAGTTGAAGAAAAAACTGTATTTGTATCCAAGTCCAGTCTGCACCAACATTGGGAATGTGTAGAAGAGACGGGGAAATCAAAATTTAGTCAAATGTGCTTGAATCTGATCCAGAGTCCAGAAGGATTCAGGCAGAGCTGAAAACCAAAGGTGGTTTCCCCACCAAAAACTAACAAATAATAAAAATTAACATTTTGATTTTTGGAATAAAACAGTAACAATGCAGTTACAGGAAAGATTCTGCAGAACTAAGCAGATGCTAAATACTTGCAATTCAAATGTATGTATAAGATAGGCAAGATGACTATATATAAATTACAGTAGCCTCATGTACAAAGCTGTAGTGGATGGTGAGATATAGAGCCTGAAAGTCACAAGTTCAAAACATTGTTACCATTTTGCTTGTCAGTGTAAAATATATTTATTTGGGTAAGACTTTAGAACACAAAAAAAATTGTAAACATGCAAAACACTGCAGGAACATTTGTGAAGTCTCTGAATTTGTTCTGAGAAATAGTATTGCCTCCATCAGATCCTGCAAACATGACCTCACAACTGATCTCATTATTTTCAGGCTAGAGAACGGCCTCTCTACACTAACTTGGGTTGGGGGTAAAGCGATGACTACAGGGGCAACATCTCTTTAAAAATGCAGGGTATAAAAAGGGAAAATTTCCTCAGGGACAGTCCCTTTTGATGAATGGTTGAACTCTTCTACTTCTTTGAAAAACAGGTGAAAAATGTTGCTGAAATCTGTTTGTCATGGGGGTTTGGGAAACTTTTCCCCTGGGGCAGTGCTTTGCCTCTCCATGTCCTCAATTACACTCCTCATTGATAAGGCTGAAGATATGGAGCAGTAGCACTGGCTGGACCCAATTCCTCTTGCTCTTTGCACCCGCATCGAACAAACTGGACCAACTTATTATATATTTTGGGAGTCGGAGTTGGTCCCTTTTATGACGACTCCGACTCCTGCAAAATAGCCACGACTCCGACTCCACAGCCCTGTTTATGACAAAACAACAAATGGAATGAGCTTTCAGGTACAGAAATGTTTGCTGCTAACCTGCCATATGCGAGTATACCCTTCATAAATTAGCTGGGCTTGTTGTTATGTGCAATGTAAAAGCAAAGTGGCGGCTGTTTGGGAAGTACAGGCACATTAGCAGACTTCTGCTGGTTATTGAATCACCCAGTAACTCAGCGGTTAGCACTGTTGCTTTCTAGTGTGGGACCTCAGGTTTTAATGCATCCGAAAGCAATTCTCTGCATATTCTGTTACATTTCCCCCCACCCCAAAAACAATAGACCAACTCCAAAAATGATTTTGCTCCAGTGGCTGTTTTTATGTGAACCATAGAAAAGAGGCCCCATTGCTGAGGGAGGATATGATCTGTGTACATAGTTGTGAAATATGTTGGAACTATACAGGGAATAAAAAGGCTGAATGCATATCCATCAGAGGAGTGTTCTCACCATAGACTTTGATGACATGTCCTAGTGACATGCTATCAAAGTCTGATAGATTTGGTTCCTACAGGTGGGACCTGCACCTACAGTACCTCGGGAACAGGCCCCTGAATGTTACAGCTCAGAAGGGAGAGCCAGTTGTGCTTGTGCACATCTCTCCATTCTGTTCTATGAGAGTTCCAAGCAAAGCTGAACCCGACGCGCACCTGTGCTCAGAACTCCCATAGAACAGAATAGAGAGTGAACAAGCACAGTCTCTCCATTCTAAGCTGTAACTATCAGAGGCCCGTTCTGGGGATAGGAGCGGGTCCCGAACTTATCAAACTTTGATGGTAGATCCTGGTGATTTGCCATCAAATTCTATGGTGGCAACACCCTTTTACCCCTTTACCCTACACACTGCCTATAGAGAAGCCCAAAAAGAAATTTTTTAAACATTTGGTAAGAAAAAACCCCAAATAGGTAACTAACAGGTTCTTTTTTAGGTCTAAATCCTCAAGGTAGCCTTCGTTCTGTGTACATGTAGGTGACATTGTACGTGGCTTATTTCAATGTCAGCAGCCTGTTTTTTAAGCCCGGGACAGGCGGGCTTTTTGAGTCAGTATTTTCTTTTTTTTTCAGAAAACAAGAATTTGTTTGCTGTCTCCCATATATCGACAAAAACTTGGCAGACAAGCAGCTAGTGATTGATCTCCGAGTGTTCAAAAGACCAACTTTTAGAACCAAATAATGAGCTTTTCAGGAGTCTGAGACGTGTGAATGATAGATTTTATTCTTCTCCTGGACATTTTTTATAATTTTTTTTTTTTGTTTTGAAGAAGAGAAAACCTTCCTCCTCCAAAACAAACTATGTAGGATGAGTGGCACTCGTCCAGTGACACAGCGACTGTGCAGATGAATGTGCAGCCTTCATTTCCAACAAGATCTAGTCATTACCACACAGAACAATAGTGTTTTCTGACAATTTTATGGATTGCTGCTGAATTTATTATTTTTGCTAGAATTCCCTTAGATAATTACATGCTAAAAATAAACCCCATCTCCCCATCCCGTCAAACATTTTAAAGTTTTATCTGTTGCGGAAAACCTTTTCACCTTGAAATGCAATATTGATTGAAAGCCCCTTTTAAAATTGCCACCCTAAACGTGCCTGTATGAATGACCTTGTAATGGCAGCAATTCTTAGGAAGCTCCATTAGACTCTCTGATATTGCACCAATTATTGGATGAGGATGGTACACACTTTGGGACTGGTTCAGACAGCAAGTTCGGTTGTTATTTAATCACCATTATTTAATGCATTGTCTAAACCCATAGCATGCATCAAATGCGCGGCAGAACCAATGGCATTAAAGGCAGCCATTTACCATGATAATGAGCGGCCGCTTTTAGACTGACATAACCATTTAAAAAGGGCTATTTCTTGTGAATTTTTGCGAAACCTGCACTAAGAAAAGCTTTTTGGGAAAAAAAAAACATCTGCAGCCAACCTTTCTCCAGGGAAGGCTGCATGGCCTCTGATGTGTGTGCCGGAATATGTTTCACTTTTATTGGGCTCTTCTGAAGTTGCTGTTGTGACCTGTGATATCTTTGGAGAATACTTTTCTAAGGCACCACATAAAGATTGAATTCTTTCCGAGCAGTTTCAATCCACAGGGATGTGGTCATCATCAGTCCGGGTGCATACAGACCTCGTAGTGGAGGGACAAGAAATTTGGAAAATTAAATTTTAGGGGTTTTTTTTTCTGCTTGGCTGTTACATTTTTAAACTTTATTCCTTTTTTTTTACAGAAGTGCCTTTCACACGTCCATAATACGGCACCAGGTCTAAGGGCGCATCCCCCGGGAGTGGACAAATACCGGCTGGTTTGCCGCCGGTATTTTTTTTCCGTTTTTTCCCCTCCCCACGGCCCGGGGGGGGGGGGTTTTTTTTTAATAGCGGAAAAAGCCCTCCCCCCCCATTGAGAACATACTCCTCAGAAAACCGGGCGAAATTTTGCTTCTCAATTTTTTGCCGCCAGACCCCGGCGGCAAAAACCCCGCAGTGGGGACTGCGCACGGGTTTTTCCATAAACAAATTGTCTCATTTTCGGCCCGTTTTTTTGGGGTCCGCAAAACCCAAACCGGTGAAAACCGGCATGGGGGGCATGGCCAAAGGGGTTGCCTATTTAGTTTAGTTTCTACATAAACAAGAAGGGGTTCTTTACTGTTAGAGCAGTTAGACGTGGAACCTCTGCCAGGGGAACCGTCCCTGGGGACTTCACAACAGAGCTCAAAAAGGTCTGGATCCATTTTTAAAGTGTAAAAATGTAACAAGTTATAGTGACTAGGATTCTGGAGGAGGGCGGTTGATGCAGGGATTTATTCCGATTGCCAGATTGGAGGCGGGAAGGAATTTTTTCCCTAAAATGTCAAATTGTGATGGCTAGATAACTAGGTTAGAGCATCTCCAAAAAAAGCAAGTCTTATAGGGTGTCTCTGGTATAAGGTAATATCTGCCAAAAATAGTACACAGAAGGGCAACTGGTAACAGAGCGATTGGTGCCCACTGATGTGGATGGCATGTGAAGACTAGCTTGGCTGGTCTGATTAAAGAGAAGGGAAGCTGCATCAGAAATGGCTCAAAACTTTAATACAGGCGTTAGAGCAGACCTGGGCAAAGTACGGCCCGGCATACTGCCCAGGTCGGCTATAAGTAGCGCTGACAGCCCGCCGGGGGCGGGTATTGCTGAGAGGCCGCCGGGGCCCGCCCAGGGGTTACTATTACTGGTGAATTAGGCAGCGACGCAATAAACTCCGCTCACCGCGCCGCTGCCTCTCCTCGGCACACAAAAGGGGTAATAACTCTGTGCGGGCCCAGGAGCTGACGGAGAGCGTCCCGGCGCTGGCGCATGAAAACATCACGCCCCACCAGCCCGGGAAGCTCCTCGGATAGACGATGAGCGCGCTCGGCCGGGAGTCAGGTAAGTCAGGGTGAGTATTAGTGTTTGTTATTTTTAATTTTGGCCATAAAACCTATAACCTGCCTGGGGACACACCTAACTATATACCTGCCTGGGACACACCTAGCTATCTATATACCTGCCTGCGGACACACCTAACTATATACCTGCCTGGGGACACACCTAGCTATCTCTATACCTGCCTGCGGACACACCAAAACTACCAAATATACCTGCCTGGGGACACACCTAAACTACCTAAAACCCTCCCTAGGAAACACCTAACTACCTATATACCTGCCTGGGGTCACACCTAACTATCTATATACCTGCCTGGGGACACACCTAACTATCTCTATATCTGCCTGGGGACACACCTAGCTATCTCTATACCTGCCTGCGGACACACCTAACTATCTATCTATCTGCCTGGGGACACACCTAACTATCTATCTATCTGCATGGGGACACAACAAACTAACTATATATCTGCCTGGGGGACCACCTAACTATCTATATATCTGCCTGGAGACACCTAACTACCTATATACCTGCCTGGGGAACACCCTAACTCCCTATATACCTGCCTGGGGACACACCTAACTACCTATATACCTGCCTGGGGACACACCTAGCTATCTCTATACCTGCCTGCGGACACACCTAACTACCTATATACCTGCCTGGGGACACACCTAACTACCTATATACCTGCCTAGGGAAACACCTAACTACCTATATACCTGCCTGGGGTCACACCTAACTATCTATATACCTGCCTGGGGACACACCTAACTATCTATATAACTGCCTGGGGACACACCTAACTATCTATATATCTGCCTGGGGACACACCTAACTACCTATATACCTGCCTGGGGACACACCTAACTACCTATATACCTGCCTGGGGACACACCTAACTACCTATATACCTGCCTGGGGACACACCTAGCTCTCTCTATACCTGCCTGCGGACACACCTAAAACTACCTATATACCTGCCTGGGGACACACCTAACAAACCTATATACCTGCCTGGGGAAACCCCTAACCTACCTATATCCCTGCCTGGGGTCACACCTAAATACTATATACCTGCCGGGGGACCCCACCTAACTATCTCATATTGCCTGGGACACACCTAGCTATCTCTATACCTGCCTGCGGACACACCTAACTATCTATCTATCTGCCTGGGGACACACCTAACTATCTATCTATCTGCCTGGGGACACACCTAACTATCTATATATCTGCCTGGGGACACACCTAACTATCTATATATCTGCCTGGAGACACACCTAACTACCTATATACCTGCCTGGGGACACACCTAACTACCTATATACCTGCCTGGGGACACACCTAACTACCTATATACCTGCCTGGGGACACACCTAGCTATCTCTATACCTGCCTGCGGACACACCTAACTACCTATATACCTGCCTGGGGACACACCTAACTACCTATAGACCTGCCTGGGGACACACCTAACTAGATATATAACTGCCTGGGGTCAACTAACTATCTATATACCTCCCCTGGGGACACACCTAACTATCTATATATCTGCCCTGGGACACACCTATCTATCTCTATACCTGCCTGCGGACACACCTAACTATCTATATATCTGCCTGGGGACACACCTAACTATCTATATATCTGCCTGGGGACACACCTAACTATCTATATATCTGCCTGGAGACACACCTAACTACCTATATACCTGCCTGGGGTCACACCTAACTACCTATATACCTGCCTGGGGACACACCTAACTATATATCTGCCTGGGGACACATCTATCTCTATACCTGCCTGGGTACACACCTATCTCTATACCTGCCTGGGGACACACTTAACTATCTCTTACCTGCCTGGGGACACCCCCTAACTATTCTATACCTGCTGGGGACACACCAAAACTATCTCTATACCTGCCTGGGACACACCTAACTATCTCTTATTTCCTGGGGACACCCCTAACCCTTATCTCTATACCTGCCTGGGGACACACCTAACTATCTCTATCCGGCCTGGGGACACACCTAACTATCTCTATACCGGGCCTGGGAACACACCTACTATCTCTATCCCTGCCTGAGGACAAAACCTAACTATCTCTATCCCTGCCTGGGGACACCCCTAACTATCTCTAACCCTGCCTGGGGACACACCTAACATATCTCTAACCCTGCCTGTGAGGAGCCCAAAACTATATACCTGCCTGTCTGGAGACCTAACTAGCTATATCCCTGCCTGTATGGAGCCCTAACTAACTAGATACCTCCCTGAGGGAGCTGTACCTTTTCTATATACCTGCCTGAGGGGAGCTGTGCATCTATATACCTGCCTGAGGGGAGCTGTGCCTATCTTATACCTCCTGAGGGGAGCTGAAACCTATCTATATACCTGCCTGGGGGGAGCTGTACCTATCTATATACCTGCCTGTATGGAGCTGTACCTATCTATATACCTGCCTGTAGGGAGCTGTACCTATATACCTGCCTGTAGGGAGCTGTATCTATATACCTGCCTGCAGGTACCTATATCTATATACCTGAGGGGAGCTGTATATACCTGCCAGACTGAGGGGACATACATCTACATACCTACCTTACTGAGGAGAGCTGTATATACCTACCTTACTGTGTACCATCAGTATATATGCAGGTATATAGATACATCCCCCAGTAAGTTTCCACAAAGATAATCCCCCAAAAACAAATGTTTCCCCATTCATCCCATGTTTTTATTAGGCCGGCCCCCCAAAACCAGCGCAATCTCTCATGCGGCCCACTGGGAAAATTAATTGCCCACCCCTGAGTTAGAGTATAAAATACTTTGAAGCTTGCCAAGTATGGGCCTACATAGTCTACCAGTCTGGTCATTGTGCCCATGCGGACCCTGTCTACCACTAAAAGAATTTACAATTTAAATGTAAGCAGAAGAATGGGAAAGGTGGCCAAGTCAGGAGAACATGTTCTGTTACATCACATGGACAGCCATATATAGGTGCCTCGCCTGGATAAGATATGCATCACGGGGAGAAGGCAATCCGGTGGGGCGAGCACAAGAGTAATCTGCACACACAATACCATATGCAGGCTATCAGGAAGTCACTGTGGACAACATTATACCATTTTATGCTACACATTGAGCATAAGAAATGAACTTCATCCTCTTAGAAGAGATTACAGATTTGAGAATTTCCTCCAGACTGGTTATGAAATCTCTTGTGAAGTGCAACAGATGTCGATGTTCATAACAGATAAACAGAAGCTGTTTCTTCCCTAACCCTGTCAGCTTAATGATTCAGGAAAGCACAGTAAACTGCAGCTCTATAGGCGGCTATGGTAGAGCCAGTCTACATTCTTCACCATCCCAGAAGAACATGTACAAGTAAAAACAGCATACCAGGCACATGATGCACGCCAGGCATATCCAATTACAGCAGTTGCAAAACCTCAAGAGGCGCTCATTTCTTCCCATGGTAGGCGGATGGAAAGAGCGGAGGTTTGGATTCTGTAAACCACACACAATGTAGAGGTGACACCGGGATCAACTTCAAAAACCTGGGAGAGAGTCTGGATCAGACGCAGACCTCACATGATCCCACGTGCGCAAGAGATTTTGACATTTGCCACAATTCCACATTTTATATCATTTGAAGGCTGTATGGCATCTGGTTTATCCGACAGTACAAAAGCCACACAACGTAACAACGCATGTAATTTCCCACAAAGCATTTGAAATGGGTTGCATCTCAGCACTTCACAAGAAACGCAAATGAATGCAGTCCTCCTTCCCTGTGTATGAAAGGAAAAAGGCATGAATTTTTTATATGTCCTTAGCAGTTCTATGACATTTTGTAGATTTATTGTATCCCATGAGTGTAAAGTGTTGTGGAATATTTGGCACAATACAAATAGAAATGAATTATGATTATTCTATATACAAAGGTTCGCCTTTAGGCTATGTCTACACTGCACCGGACAAAAAACGGCCAGAAAGCGGCCGTGTTTTTTCCGATGCAGGACCGCGGCTTTTGTCAGATTTTGCGCAAAAAATGCGGTCGTTTCTCGTTTTTTTTACGCCGCCCAGACAATTGTATTGTATGGGAAGACACCGAAAAACCTAAAAGCGCCAGCGTATTATACAACATGCTATATAATACACGGGCGCCAGAAGACGAGCTGTGGAGTCTACAGCTCATCTTTTCTATTGCTGCCTATGGGGCTGCACGAACTATCGGATCTCCGGCGCTTTTAAAAATCTAAAAGCGCTGAAGATACGATCGTAATGCTGTGCAGTGTGGACATAGCCTTAAAGAGAACCTGTCACATAGGTTATGCCCCCCTTGCTGAGGGCAGCACAAGCTAGTGACAGACATGCAGTTTCCCCGTAATGTGTCCCTTATTCTGTAACAGCTGTAGTTTTCGAGTATTTAGTGCTCAAATCTGCAGTTTTCAGCCAGAAAAGAGTCAGAGTCCGTTTTTTTCATATCCCACCCACCTGAGGCTAGCCCCACTCACCTCAACTGACAAACCCATTACTCTGAATAGGTAGAAAAATGCAAATAACTGTCAGTGGGTGGGGCTAGCCTTTGTGGGCAGGGCTAACACTTTGCTCATGAATAAGATTTGAGGGGTAAATGATCTTTACAGAATAAGGGACACGCGCTGGAAACAGCATGTCTGAACAACTACTTGTGCTGCCCTCAGTAAGGGGGGGGGGGCATAAAACTACTCACAGGTTACCTTAAAGGTCTGCGAAGCCCCCCAAAACTAAGTATCAGATCTCTGAATAAGAGATCCCTAAATTTGAACCACAATGATGCCCGGTATAAGAGGGTTGTCGCCAATATACTTAAACCTTGAACTACATAGGAACAAAATTCAATGAACATCTTTAAAGAATAATAGGGCCCGGTTTAATAAATAATGAAAACGGCCCCCACTGTGCACATAAAAAAGGTAAAATTTAATGGAGGACCTTCGGGTCTGATAATTGCACAGTGATGTGGAACATGTTACAATGTCACCAAAACAAAAAGTCACGGACAATTTGGGTTTTCTTCTATCTGCAAAAAAAGCTACTGTTCCGAAAAAGATCCTAATTTATGCCGAACATTGTCAATCTATTGGGTTTAGGTTTTATCACTGGGTAGGAGAGCATAGGAGGATATTCTGTCAAATGCAATAGAAATCCCCTTGAAAAATGAAATCAATCTGTGTGCAGGTGAAAACATTTTTTCTGTAAAAGCAATGAGTACAGGAATTTTGTTCAAAAGTAAATTCATTGGTATTGACAGCCCATACTGTCTTTGCTCCTCTAGACCCGGTGTGGGCCATCTGCAGCCACTTGGGCAGCGATACCTGGCGTTAAATATTGTTATATATGGTCAGCGCAGCCGGCTCCAAGGCCATTCTACATACCAGGCTGCATGAACAACCACTCCTATAAAATGATTTCTGGAAAAACTGGATTTTTAATGCAGATGGATTGAGTGGAATCAACCTTTCACAAATAAAGAAAGGAGGAGCCATTTATTAAGCTATGGGAAAGCTTTATTGCGATCTTACCGCTTCATATTTACACCTAACTTTCTGAAGATGTCTGCATGAGTGCATGGTACCAGGAGAGGATATAAGGGGAAGCCCAAACTACATTATGAAGCGATTATCTTTAAAGTCACTGAAGCAACAAAGGGGGTTTTTCTGGGACTTAGAAAAGCCCCATCGGTTCCACTACGATTAGAAATAAACTCGCCTCCATGGTGCTCCTGGTTTTCCCTCCCATACGTCCCGACTGCACAGTGAACGTCCATTGTTACAAGCTATGTGCAGCCAATCACAGGGCCCCCATATCACTACTGTGACCGGGTCTGGACTGTGAATTGGGCGCACGGGAATGCACGTGATGGCATGGAGGGGAGTTTTATATATATATTTTTTTTTTCTAATTGTACCCCAGTGGATCCAACAAGCTTTTGTAAGTCCCTGACAACACTTAAAAAAATGCATAGTGGGTGATGAAATCCAGTAACACTTCATTAATGGGCATGAGGGTCCTCAAGTCACCTCTGTAACACTGGGGACATCAAAAACAGCTGCGCCAAAATTGTGCTACATTTGCACCAAAAATAATGTTCGAACATGCTTTAACAAATTACTATGTATTTTAGACACTTCTGCTCCTTACTCTGCAAAAGGGGTGTGACCATTACAAAAGGGCATGGCCTCTAAAGAAGGTAGTGATAAATCTGCCCCACTGTCACTTATTTTTCAACCTTGATGTACGCTTTTTACTATTTTGAAAAAACATACGTGATACCAGCAGGCACACTACCCATTGAACTATTATAGGGACATTTACAGTAAGATTAAAGGGGTTTTGCCACGATGTAATGTTGACATGGAATCCTCCAAAATGGTTATTTTTAAACACTTTTCTAAATATATGTGATTACAAAAATTGCAGTCTGAGAGAGCTAAGGTGCCTTACCTGCCCTTAGTAACTTCAGAGCTTCTATTGATACAACCTGACAAGAGCTTTCTGGCCGGGCTTGGGCAGAGAACACTTCTTATTGAGAAGGGGCTGAGAAGCTTTCAAGGCACCGGGTAGAATATGATGTTTCTTTTGTATACAGAATCCACTAGTTGTAGTGTGATTATCTGAGTAGATTCCCTGCTTTATCTGATGACAAAAGAACATGGAAAAAAGCTTTCAAGCCGCTGTGGAGAAAGTGTTGTCTTTTGTATACATAATCCCTAGTTGTGTTTGATTATTTGAGTGAACATTTCACACGATCCCTTATTTCACTGGCTCTGTTTCTTCTGGCTGTGTCTCTCGCTCTCTTAGCTTAGCATGACTTGTTTAAAAATTTGCTTCTTAGCCGATAAGGGACGTCCTGGCAAAACCCTTTAAGTTATTTGCTGGCCTACTGTCTTACTGTTAGGGAAAAAAAGGAGTTAAGAAGAATTTTCTTTAAATCTACATTGGGAAATATGCTACACTTCTTATCCTTCTTGTGAATGTGTTAAATGTGGAATTACCCTGTCCATGAAAAGGAAAGGGAAAGAGGAAAATTTACAGTTGTGTCTCAAAAGTTTACATAACCCCGGCAGAATTTTTGATTGTTTTGTCTTTTCAGAGAACATGAATGATAACACAATTTTTTTTTTTCCACTCATGGATAGTGGTCGGGTAAAGCCATTTATTGTCAAACTACTGTGTTTGACAATAAACTGAGATGGCCACTCCAGAACCTTCACTTTGTTCTGCTGTAGCCAATAACAGGTCGACTTGGTCATGTTTTTTGGATCGTTGTCATGTTGGAACATCCATGCACGTCCCATGCGCAGCTTCCGGGCTGATGAGTGCAGTATTTGCTGATAACGTGCTGCATTCATCTTTCCTTCAACTTTGACCACGTTTGCTGTGTCTTGGTAGCTCACACATCCCCAAAACATCAGCAATCCACCTCCGTGCTTTACAGTAGGAATGGTGTTCCTCCATTCATCATAGGCCTCGTAGACATCTCTCCAAATGTAACGTTTATGTTTGTGGACAAAAAGTTCTATGTAGTTATTTTCGCTCCAAAGGACCTTGTTACAGAAGTTTTGAGGCTTTTCTCTGTGCTGTTTGGCTTATTGTAGGTTAGATACTTTTTGGCATTTGTGCAGTAATGGCTTTCTTCTGGCGACCATGCAGCCCATTTTTCTTCAAGTGCCTCCTTATTGTGCATCTTGAAACAGCCACGCTGCTAGTTTTCAGAGAGTCCTGTATTTCAGCTGATGTAATTTGTGGGTTTTTCTTTGTATCCCAAACAATTTCCGGCCAGTTGTGGATGCTATTTTTGTTGCTCTACCTGACTGTGGTTTGGTTTTTTCAGAGGACCTGATGTTCCATCTGTTAATCACAGTTTGAACACTGCTGACTGATATTATCAATTTTTGGGCTATCTTTTCATATTCCTTTTCTGTTTTATACAGTTCAACTACCTTTTCTTGTAGATCCGTTGACAATTCTTTTGCTTTCCCCATGACTCACAATCCAGAAACGTCGGTGACTGGATCAAGGATGCAAGAGTCTGTCTGGATCCCAGAAACTCACTCAGCTTTTATGCACAAAAACAGATTACAAGCAAACAGGTCACAGGTGAGGCTCTAACCTTTAGTAGCCATTCAAACACAAATGTGTCAACTTCTGTGCATGTTATCAGGCCAAAATCACCAGGGTATGTGAACTTTAGATCAGGGTCATTTGGGTGTTTTTGGTTGTCAATATGATTTAAAAAGAGAAAACACAGTTGTTTGACAATAAATGGCTTCACCCAACCACTAATCATGAGTGGAAAAAACGTTTTTATGTTATTCATATTTTCTGAAAAAAGGCCACGAAAGCAAAAATTTCTGCCGGGGTATGTAAACTTTTGAGCACAACTGTACGTTGTATGTAATGTTTCAAAACGGTTTAACACACACAGTTGGGAAAAACAAATCGGACAAAACAAAATAGTGACAACACCAGCATGATCTACACTGGGGGTCCAACACTGGCTGCTACTGTGATATCTGAGTGATGATGGTGAAGAGGATCTGTCATTTCTCCTGACCCCCATATTCCTCATTTAATAATCTGGGAGTATGCATATGGGCACCATGAGAAGAAATAACAGCAAAGTTGACCAAATCCATTGATTTTGGTGCCACTGGCGACTATCTTATGTGTATGGGATTGTCCCAACTCTCCCCTTACAGATGAAGTTGGGGGAAAGGAAGACCGAGCATACTGAATTTCTACTTTTGTTCTCAAGAGAGATCTGGAAATGGCTTATTACCTCTTCCCACTAGAACACACTTATGCCTCATATGTATGTGGAGGATGGGAAGAATAGTTGTCCAGCTGCAGCTATTGTGCTGGATTGTCCATTCATGTTATTCCACCAATAAAGGGGAAAGGAAATTAAATGACAATTAGGTATTTAAAAGTGTAAG